>JABASI010000061.1:0-64368 GCA_019776505.1 Tomocerus nigrus | reverse complement strand
ATGCTCCACAGATTGTCCCAGTTATGAATACTTCTTTTAGAAGCAAGAATTCCGAAAGCCAGATTACTGCAGTCTGGTTCTCCATACGTAACCAAATACTGTAAATGAATAATTCATTTAATTAAAGAGCATTGTTCATACATCAGCGAAAGGTCGCAATTGCATGTTTGCAATTATACAAATTACTACGAATCTCATACCATCATACAAGCTTCCACCATTTCACTGAAGCCTAACGAATGATCAACTTCCTCAGAGATTTCTTGCAGAAAGGTAGCAGTTGCAACTATGTCTTGTTTCATCCACGCTTCTATGAGTTGCGTCATCGTAAATTCAGAACTACTATTTTGAAAAAGAAATCGAAAGAAAGAAGGCTCGAATGTGACGATTTTTTGAATGTCACAGGTAGGGAGTTTTGACGTAATTTCTGTGAAGTTTGTAGTAACGTAAGGAAAATATTTTAGAGCATTATTCAGATCTTTAGGTTCCCAATTGGCGATTATATAAAGATAAGCTTTGTAAAAGAACAAAGTGTAGTCTTTATGAATACATCCACTTAGCACTTGAGTAATGAATCCATTCTCATTTTTCAGATTCACTGAAAAGTATTCACGATTTCTTCTTGTTCTAATTTTAGCAAACAACAGATAATTTATGATATCATTTTTTATGAAAAGCTTGTAACAAAAGTATGCACAATATCATTAGAATTATATGAAGAAACCCCTTACGGTGAAAGCATTTCAGTGACATAAATAACGGCCAACTCAGCCATTCCACATGCAATGGTTTTCCCTCGAGTCAATTCAATGATCTCGTTAGTTTTATCCTCCCGGTGTCTTTTCTTAGTGTATTCACACAACCCTTTCACAGCATCAAAGAGCTTCCATCCATAGAAAAATGACAAATCTAAGGAAAATATTGTATAAAAGAGCGTTAGCGTTAGCAATAATAATATAACAACATTGCTACAGGGATATATTACTTTCCATTCAAAGAGAAAGTTACCTTTCTCCACATCGTACCACGGCATCTGCGCTTTTACTGTTGCAACGACTACAAAAGCCATTATTTCAAACCATTCGCTACATAGCCTGTACAAATATGAAAAATATAAAACGTGTCTCAAAAAGAAAAAAACTCTTAGGATTTGCAACCTGCCATTTGATTTGATAGCAAAAATTCCGAAACTAACCTTCCTTTACTTTGCAGCAATTCCAGCACTGACATTAAAGTGTCTGCTGTCCAGCAGTCCGCTCCTGGTATAGTATCGTCTGCTAACGCTTTTGATGCACTAGGAACAACTACCTCAACCGATTCACTATTATCCCCATTCAAAAACACTTTGATCCTATTAGTTGACTTTTTCTGCTTTGCACAATTCGTAAATCCACAAAGTTTTACAGAAAGTTTAAGTAGTTTCATCATTATTTCAATGTAGGCGGAGTCTTCCAAGTCATCTAATGGTTTAGCAACTTCGATAAAAGCCTGCAAAGTATTACAGAGGGTAGCAAATAATCATAGATTAAAGTAAATAGATCTTTATTTGATTTTCAATTATACTCCTTTACCAGAATGTAAGGAAGTATAGCTTTACTGCTGAAAATCTTGACAATATTCATTTCAACACTTTTCTCAGGCAAGTCCCCAGAGAATGAATAGTGAACTCCAACCAAGGAAATAAATCTACAATTACGTTATAGTTGTAAGAATTAATTTAACAAGTAACTCAGTCATAGTCATAATATTTATCTCTTCATATATTTATCACAAGGAATTTTATAAACTTTTTCACACCTATTCCACTTCATGAGCGTGTCCGCAATTATTAATACAATTTTAAATGAAGTTAAAATTCCCGTAGTCGATTCCGAGAGTTTCTTAGTACAGTCTACAAGGAGACCCCATAAGGAGTCGCATACGTCAACACTTGAACAGAAAGATAATAGCTTGGCGTATGGAAAAAGAAATGTGTTGTTGGTGTGCATGGAGGCTTGTGAAAACACACCGATAATTTGTTGTTGGATCTTTAGAGTGGGATCTATAGCTGGGAAATCCTTCGTCAGAAAGTTTTGGTTGATGTGGCTAAAGCAAACAAAACATTTTAGAATCGTAAGAGGACTGGTCACACAACTATTGGGTACGACATTTTTAATATTGTTTGCACATACTGTTGCTTCAAAACGTTCATCGCAAATCGAATAAAAAGTTGCGGGTCAAAACTTTTGTTACGACAGATCATGAATACCATATTGAAACTGCTTTCTAAAACCTCTAACATTCTCCGATTTGAGGAAAAAGTCGGAGTTGTGCTAAGTAAGCCGAAGAATTCCATCGTTGCACTGAAATGACCAAAACTCCAATGAAAACCAATTAAGGTAAAGGTGAATTAGACATTAGGACATTATACTACGATACTATTACATGAAAATACTAAGCATATATGTAAAATACAAGGAAGACTAACTTAAACAAATCTTTATCTTGAGTTATCATAGCATTGCTGCGCACAAAATAGACTATATCACTCCTAAAAATGTATTCAGGTATTAAACTGATAGTCCGAATGTGGTGAGTATTTGTTATAT
Source organism: Tomocerus nigrus (assembly GCA_019776505.1). NCBI lineage: Eukaryota > Metazoa > Arthropoda > Collembola > Entomobryomorpha > Tomoceridae > Tomocerus > Tomocerus nigrus. The sequence continues at coordinate 61,780 of JABASI010000061.1, read as the reverse complement.
TGGTGTACGACTTCATTAGATCTATCAGTAATGCTAGCACCTTAACCTGTACCATCTGCACAAAATACAATGATTAAATCCACTTTCTCAAATTAAATTACAATATAAAGGTAACAATATATTAGAGATTCCAATAAATATTTTATTACGGTAACAGTAAAGATGGTTGTGGTTACGGTGTCTACACCGTTGTTCCTCGAAATCTTTTGATCAGTAAATTTTTCTTGGATTTTCCTTTTACAAACGCAAATAAGTTCTAAGATCAGCGGTTCATCCTTTAATACCAACCTCAAAGACTCGATAACAAATAAGTCCAGTCTGCATAATTCTCTGAGAAAGTCTGACAAATTCAATGACAATGTTAGGTTAAAAAATAGCCAAAAGAATTATTAGAATGTCAGGAAATAAAGCTAACTCTAACTCCTCATTTTCATCGTAACTTTTTTAAGTTAGATGTTAAATGTACATTCAATGATAAGACACCCACCTAAAACATCACACTTTAAGGAAGCATTTTCCGTCGAATCCAACAATGAAATCGACGACCACATGAAATCTTTCCACTGATGATTTATAATACGAAATGCTTCATTTGTTCTATTGTCTGGTGGCAGACCATTTCCGTTTCCTTCACATTCGTCGGTCTTGAAAACATTTCTAAGGAAGCAAAAAATTCTTTGTTGTATCTGTTCTCTTACAGATGTACTTTGCCTGGTGTCCATCGTCTGATCAATTAATTTGAATACAAGTTTTGGTAAAATCTCAGGCACTGAAAAGAGAACAAAAAATATACAATAAAATCATCACAACAATACTATCCTTTGCTACTACATGCAATTCTTAATTTCCCCAAACTTCCAACCAAATCTGCAAAGCATCCTTACAGTAGCGTTACATACCTATTACATATTATTTGTCTACAGCTAACAACTACAAATAATAAGTAGTCTATTTCTCCTACATACAGGTATTAAAATTTTAAAATTTTATTCACATTGTAGTATTTAGATAGATAACTTTTTTCGAAAGTTTTTCATGTTTTCATGCATACTGAGCCCATTTGACCTTATTTAATTCCAAAGCGTCTAAGTTTCTATTTATAGCTGCACATATTTAAAAATTACCATTTTGTGAGGTACTTTATGACTGGATTTATTACATTCTAGAGCGGCACAAGGCACAATGCCGTTCCGCTTCCTTGCCTTCAATTGAAAGCAAAGAACCGGAATGTGGGCTCATATAAACTATTTAATTAGCTGAAGTATACATATAAGTCCGGGGAGCTTGCCAAGCGACATAATAAAATAGATGTTTACATGACAAGCTGCATTTCTGATTTTTGATCCATACAGTTACTCAAGTTTGCATAACAAATGGTAAATATATATGCACATATGATTCGGAAGATATTAGACTCATCCATGCGGCACTATAGTATATTTCACTAATACCGCGGCAGAGTAAATAGCATTGGATAAAACAATAATACAATACACAAACAGACTGCTCTAATTCCCATAATGTCGTAAGTCGTAAAATAAAGCAAATACCCTGGGGAATTGCACAGCTTCCGACAGAGAGAGAAGTTTAGCGTTTATAGTTATACTATACATAAGCTTGACACCGTACGATTCTTCCTGTGACCCGTTTTAGAGTCTTCCACAGTTCAGTACGTCAACAACAACGTTTGTTTCCGAATTTGGTGAAACCATGGAAAACCTCATGAACTGTGCCACACCACATCAGAGGATATTGCTCAAATAGCCTACCGACAGCAAAGCCTAAAGTTGTCGGAGGACTTTCAAAGGGATTTCCCCATAAATAAAACATCAGTCTATCTGACAGGAGAGTCGGGGAGCAGAAGTCTCTATCACGTCCTTATCTATTCGTTGGATTATATTGAGCCTTCATCAAACAGCATTGCCCTATGCACCTATGCTATCTATCTGTGTGCATAGTTTATCTATAATGTAAACTAAAGAGAAATGGGTGAAAGAGAACGAACATTACTGCTATTAAATTCGGAGGAAAGTAAATAGCAGTCTGTAGGTTAGTTTTGTTTCTGTCTATCTTCGTTTGGCATGAACAAAAGTTGAATTAGTTGCAAGAGAGAGAGAGAGAGAGAGAGATAGGTAGATACACAACATTAGGGACATTATTCTCCTTTGTAAACTTTTTGGAAGGGTCTTCGACGGAGAAAATCATTTTCTCTCTCCTCTCTTTTACCTACATCATGCCAGAATATCCAAAGAGTAGAAATAACTAATTTACAAAATGAGTATATGTGTACTGTTTGCACATATGTCCTTTCAATTTCCCTCATTCTACTTAAACAAAGAGGAATGTAAATAATTTTACTTTCCCTACATTAGGATGCAATTTCTCTTGCGACTTTCACTTTGACTGTTAGCGTTTCTTTTAGGTACGTAACTTGAGTAAAGGACGTTTATTTTCCAAGGGAATTCTATAGCATTACATCAAATCTATTCAATTCAACCAACCAAGTAAAATGTTCTTTCAGACTTTCAAAGTGTCATTACCTAAGTGTATGTATGCATGAAGAAAAGGAAGTCATTTACATAAATGGAATAGAGAACTTGTCGAGCGAAAGATCGAAACTACACACTGAACTATTATGCACCATAGCAATTTCTCGACAAAGGAGAACAGAGAAAGCAGAGCAGCCATACTACATCTACTACTCTTCACTTCAATTTTGATCCCATGAGCATTAATACATTTAAATTATACTCCTCTTACGATTCCTATGTAAACTATTTGATGATGCGCATATAACGGAGGTTATTAACTAAATACAACTCTGCAGCTGTTAAAATGTGCTCAACTTTTAAACTACCTACCTATGTACGTACACATGCTTTGTTGGTAATACTACACGACAATTGCTGATGTCGCATCTCTCAATAGATGAAAAGCATGTGAAGAAAGACAGAAAATTCTATTTATCTTGTTTCGATCAATAACTGAGTGCTGGAGATGAACAGCTCCCTGGTCCTGTGTCTACAAATGTGCTAACGTTTCCCTCATTACTAACTACTTAGCAACTTTCGCTGAGCTTTTTCTATTACTGACTACTAAATTGAATTGATGATGAGCCCCTTTCTTTTAATAATAAGAACATGTCATTACTGTCTATCAGATACACTAACTAATAATATAGCCGTGCAAAAATAATCTACCTGTTCAAATCACATCATTGAAAATGTCAATAGGTATCAGGTATGGAACTAGAATGCCTCGTGCGTGTCCAAGTGTACAATGTAGTGTTAGCGCATGTATAAATTGATAAAAATAACGACCCTGGTCCACGCACTAAGCCATGGAGTGCGCCTACAATCTACAAGGCGTCCCATTTCAAGATCTGGGGCTGAGGAAAACCCAAATGGCAGAAAATGAAAAGTCAGAATGGAGTGACCTGAGTGACGGCGCTACTGTCCCTCAAACGCCGATGGGAGTGTACGAAGATAATCAGTTACCCTCATACCCCCCCCCCCTCCCTTAAAAAAAGGAAGTAGGAAGAGTCTATATTTTATTATGCAGACGACCATGTAGGTGTGCTAGTAATTCCTAATTCTCGCACAAGAGATGTCTGAATCGAACCATTTAAACGTAAAGTTCTGGGTTTAGGAAAATATGGTATAATGCTACTCGTTAGTAACGTAGCACATCATCACATTAAGAATACATGAGTTTAAATACATGGAGAACAAGAAGGGAGCAACCCGCTGTGAAATCTGTCAAACAGGACACCTACACTGAAAATGTCTAAACGTACATGCTACTGCGAAAATGCATGTAATAAAAGTATATGATAGTGACAAATGTTCCTATGATTCATCCCTTATTAATTTGTTCAACCTGCCATACCCTCATTTTTCTTACACATTCAAAGATACTAACCATGTTTCTTCGTCGCTTGTTCCAGCCAAATCATTGAGAAAGAAATAACTTTAGGTACAAGATATGTATGTATAAAATAAACGTCCATCTTTATAAGAATACTTTTAAGTGAAAAAGAGTGAAGAATCGCTAAGGAGCATTAACTTCATGGTGACTCGGTCACAGATAATAATGTTCCAGTCTATCTACGTAAACCACAATTCTATTTCGAACATTTATTCAACTCTCCTATGCTACTTGCTGCAATATAAGTATTAAGTACCTAAACGATGGTTTACGAGGATCAATATGTCTGTATGTAATGTAAAACTTTTTCCATATATCATGGCTGTACATTTCTAAGTATATATAGCAATTTATCTGTACATTTTTGTTTAAGACTTCAGATTTATGACTTTATAGGTACACGGTACACACTAACCATATTGACGCAATACAACATCTTTTGTCACATCGTGCTCCGAAAGTAGCTGCAATAATCCCATAGTTGGCACATCTATGTCGCTTTTAACCTGAAAAAAGAAAAACAAAATATTTCTGTACCCAAAGGGAAAAATCTTTTCTCCTTGAATTCATGCAACATAGGTAGATAGCCAACATTCTACATCAACATTCTCAAGCTACCCACAAATTGAGAATTTTCAGCTCAGAGTTCTGCAATAACACATACGGTAAAAAAACGTAGTCCGTAATCCAACTTAGAAAGCTAAATGTTATATTATTACCTACCTACTATATTATGTAAGCAGGTATTATTGCAAGTTTGCAAGCAAAGAATGTAACGTTTTTATTCTATTTCAGAAAGAAAAGCATGTCTACCTACTTAGGTATAGTCTGTAGGTCGTGCATCGTGATAAGATGCGGTTTTTGTTAAACAATCTCTTATTGCTAAATAATTATGTGGTTTAGGTAGGTACTCAAAATAATAATATTGAAAACATAAGTTATGTTTAAAGTACAATTACGCTGTAATACGATAAAATAATTTCCAAGAAAAGTCCTACTTCTTCTAAATCTATTAAAACGACATCAAAGTCTCTAGTCTGTTCATATGCAGAGAGAAAACACGTACAAAACGCAAATTGTGAGAATTTGAATGCCCACCCACAAAAATCCTTGGGAAATGACAATGGAAGAGCAATGTGGCTTTCCATAGTCACGATAGCGTGAAAGTAGATCAAGTCATACCATAATGCCTAAATAATATATATGACTACATTTAACTTTACAGCTGCCTGAATGTTTTTTATGTTCGTGCAGATGGATTCGGCGATGGATATAGGTCTTTGTAGATATAACCGCTAACCTCATTCATAATCGTCCTTTATCATACGGGAACCTTTGATCGTATCTAAAGCAGAGGTGCTTAAAGTGCTAAGAATGTGCATCGTCTGAAATCTTTCAGATCCTGGACAGAGTTGAGGAGTAAGTAGTTGCACACACCAAAAATATTCAATCATTAAGTTGGTCGTAGTGTGGCGTAGCTAGCATTATAAAATGGTGCAAGTATATAGAGACAGAGACTAGAGATATAATCATTCAATTCAACTCACAACATGCTCCAGCTCCATAGAACAAGCTAGAGAAACTTGGAGTGAGTGAGTTAAGTTGATTTAAGTTTTCATATTCCTCAACCCCTCATATTCAATCTGTCCCGTAAGTCGATGTGCTGCATAATATAGCTCTCACTTGATTTCTGGCACTTGGTCAAATTTCTCTTACAATATTCATATTCACATTCACATCTTCCCTTTAGCGCACCACATCATACTGAACTGATTTCGTTTGCTTTGGAAAGGGATCCTGTCTCATTCTCCCAGTAGATCATAATAGAGAAATACTCAAAGCGACTGACACGAGATCCTAAAATTACTGAGAGATTTGCATTCATTTCCTATTCATATTTAAGATCTCAGATAAACCACGTAAATATTCTACGCTGAAGCATAGCAAGTCAAGAGTCAACTCTCCAGCTAAATTATAGGATTTAACGCGTACTTTGACTAAGAGCACACATTCACATGCCATCCGAATGGACCAACTGCTGTTATGATTTGCTTTCATTCTGCTTGCTCTGATTAGGAAACCTTCAATTCAATACTCTGCACAAGTTTCCTTGTACTAATAGTCTAATATTAAATAATATTAGTTTCCCTTGCCAAGCCATTCTACGTAATAAATATTATGTTCTACGTAAATCCACTTCTGTTATCTCAGCAAATCTATATGCCTACATAAAATATAAATATCCCCGTAAAGCGCAATTAGTCTATAATTAATAAATATCAATACACAAGTCAGACCTACTGTAAAGAAAACCTTTGTGAATAGTCAATACCTAAAGAACTTGCACTTGAGAGAAATAGTTTTCAGGAAACTAAAATTATAATGCACACATAAACCTTTTGGGGGCCAATTTATCTCATAGAATATTCACAGAAATAAAATAACTCTAGCTTCGACAGATTTAATACGCAGACACGTAAATCAATTCAATGCTTTCATTCATAGTTTATATCTGTGACTAACGACAGGACATTACAGCTTCCATAAGAAACCAACGAACCCTTTTTGCAAACCCTTGAAACCAAGTCTAGATTCATAAAGGTATTTGCTAATAACGTCAAAACCTATTCACGTGAGAAAGTTTCACATTCAACATGTAAGTAATATGGAATATTTTTGAAGTGAGTCAACTAGAGCTCAACCTGTGCCAAGTACATAGCGTAATATTGTAATATTATTACGTTTTCACGTTACAGTAGGTAGGTGTGAAGTTTTATTAGTATTGCTCTAATGTACACATATATTTAGATATACGGTTATGAATAGCAATTTCTAAACATTGCATCGTACCACCGGCTCAGTTTAACCGAAATTCGGCTCACTCATCTATAAACCTCCTGTAACTTGTATGTTTCATGTATGTATGGTGTAAATGTAACTGTGTAACATCAAATCTTCCCTTACATTTACCAAATACCGTATACCAGATAGTTCCGTAAGGTAACGTATGTGTTGCAGAAATCTAAACTTAAATACCTAATGAGCTTATCCTTTACGGCTAAACTTTTTACATAGCACGAAACATATTTTGAATGTATATTTAGTTAGGTATTTACCTTGCTGACGCAAAATTCAATGAATATATTTGGAGGTATATCATTCCATCGTTTCGATTGTATCAGTATAGTCTTCGTACCTATCAAATCAATCAATAAAAACGTTCATTCAGAAATGAGGATATCAAATAACAATTTTCTACAAGAAACAAGTATTAAATGACCGTATCATGTAAAGTCATGTTTCTTATTATTTTACCATGATAGATAAGTATTTATACACAATCTTAGTTACTAGCAAGAAAAGTAGCCATAAGTGGGGCATCGACACGGTGCGTTGGAGGCGCCGAGTCAAACTGACATAATCAACCAAGTAGGCGTACAGCCAGTCTAAATAAAGTTGCTATTCCACAGGGTAAGTCTTGAATCCTGAATGTCGATGACTAGTAAAGACAGATTGCATTCACTGTTCATAAGATTTCAATGCACCGCCTTTTGGAAAGACCGATTTTAAAAATAATCCAAACTACCATTTTATGTAACAGAATTTTTTGTACTATGGGCGTAATGAAATTCATTGGGGACAAATAAAAAATCATGCTCTTCATGTGAGTCATATTTTCAGTGCATTTTTGATGTACGCGTCTGCTTAAAACAATGTATTAATATCTCGCTACCCAACATGATCCCTCATCACAACTCTCATAGGTGCTATTAAAATACACATGATAAGTAGCAGCATGTTGATAGTTTGTAAATTTAAATATTAGGAATACATAGGTATCCATAGAACATTGTCTCATTATTCTAAAAGACAATGCACTGACTGCAATTGAATTTACCTTTAAGGAGCAGTAGGGTAATGTCATCAGCATTTAGCATCCACAGTTCTGCAAAAAAAATAAAACAAAGACATTATAAAATCCACTTGTAAAGTACAAAAAGAAGAAATATAAATTAAAAATAATCGTTAGTTTTACCGTGACAAATTAGTACATCGACTATTTGTCTAACTATGTTGTTATTTCCTGACGCGTCCTTTAAACACTCAGTTAAGAGCATAAGTATTGGCTTCGTCTTCGAAATACATATGGCTGAGCAACTTTCTCGATTTTTGGATAGAGACAAGACAGTTTGACATAGTCTAAGAATACACACTGTCGTGTGTCCGTTATACTTGTCTGTGGCATCAACGCTCAAGCAACTGCAGACCAAAGACATTTTAACCTGCAAAACAATATAATATTTATCATCATTACTGCTATTGCCGAGACTAAAATTGTTTTTTGCTCTACCAATCACTAATTACTATTACACAGTTAGCATCGACTTCGTAGCTTTTTAAGAATTCGGCTGATACACTGCATAATTTTTATAAATGCATACATATCAACATATCTATAGCATACCTATTTATTTCCCGAATAAATTCACCAGGTTAGATTTTCATGTCGGCACTTGGAGCATGAGCACAAACAATAGGCTATATATTATTTACGTTTGCAGTGCCTATGTATTGTTTGTCAACAAATGATACTTTACGCACTAAAATAAACATTGTACCCCCTTGGAATGCAGTTCAGTCTATCGTTGATTGTCATTGTTTGTACACGAATTGTTACTTTTCTTTTGTCAGTTAGATCAAATGTGACATTATTATGTATTCAAAGTCTAAATTACTATGCTGGTAATGTTTGTTTGAGTGAGTGACAACGACGGATGTACATAACGGGATTGTTCTCTGTCTCCTCGTCAAAAGATAGCATTTAAGAAGAAGATACTAACACTCGACCTAACAACTGTCACAAATAATGACACATACCAACAGCAGCTAGCATAACAAAAATGAACAGATAGTGACAGCTTCATCTCAGCAGAGAAACCTAATACTAGACAATTCTAGTCTAAGCACCCACCTACATCGTGGTAAACGCAAAATGTAAGGTATAAAAATAGCTAGCCGTAGCATTCAAAAAATAATTACACGACTGAGCTATTACCTAATTTCGCAACGCAATATTTGCATAAGACATTTATGATGAAGCTCTATTTTGTCTGAACAATTCATTCACCTCATCCAACAATATTGGCCTACATTAAAAATTTCAGGAGTTAGAACAGAACAGAGACGCTCGAAAGATTTCTGTCTGAATTTTGCAGACATAGTAATCTCCAAAGTTAATATAAATAAAGAAAGATAAATAGTTGCGGTATTTCGATAATTGCCAGCGCTTATACAACAAACGTTTGACGTTTATTTCGCAAAGGATACTTACAAATGAGAAGCCAGGAAAGTACAATTAGATAAAATCTGATTGTTTCCTAGTTTCCTATAAAGTGTAGTGTCTGGTTGCCAAAGTTCATAAAGGCAATTATTATGAGGAAAAGTAGCAGACGATATTTGTCTGGATTTTTGGGTCAGGTGCTATGAGGAGGAATAAATATAAAAGTGTATGGGTGTTGCAATGAAGTCAGAAATGAGTAACAACAAATTGAGATTCTGTGTCTTGTCTTGCTTGTATTGCCTTCAGTTCAACTTCAACCTCGGTGAATATGAAGCTACGGATGAATTGATAGTATAAACACCAGAGAGGAGTTGAACAGGAACAGAGCGATAGCGAAAATGAAAAGCAGTCAACACAACTCAAGTAAAAGAATGTTCTAAATTTCATTGCTTTGCATATAAGTTCGAGACTCATCTTAACGCTAACTCATCTTTACACTTTGCTTTGCCTGCCCGTTACTTGGCACTGGGCCGCCTGTCCCAAAAATGGCATTGGGGTTCGAGAGAAACTGTATACTGTGGAAGGGGCTTTCTTGGGTATTATTGGATCCATAGCTCCGCTCCGCCACCGGGTCTCTAGTGACCTGGCCAATTATATCTTTCCTAGCAACATACCGAGACTTTAAAACCCAGTTTCATTTCCGTTTCTTCTTGCAGAACAGCTTTCGACCGTAAGTTCATTGCGTGCATCGCATTTTTCACTCTCTGTCAATACTAGCCCATGTAAAAAGTTAAATTCTTACTAATCTCAATCGATTGATTCCTTAAATTTCATTCCTATTCAAAGTTTCTCAGCCTTTTTATTTCTCATCGACACAACATGTAAAAACAACGCTACCCATTCTTACATATTTGCAACAAAGAGAAAATTTCGACTTGCAAAGAAAGTGATTTGTTTTATTGAGACACAAAAGGATTGGAAAAAGTATTCACCAGTGCAGCATACACTTTGCCCTCAACTCTGTTGCTTCTCTTTCAACATTATTATCCAATTACAACTTCCTCCGTACTATGTAGAATCCTTTCTGTGTACCTTGTCTTTTGTTATTCTCTGGAGTCTAATCTCCTCTCTTGCTTTCTATTTTGGCTGCACTACATGGTAAAAAAAATTAGAACTGAACTGTTATCATAAAGCCATTACGTTTTATCATAGCGGAGAAAGACAGTGTGAAACTATTGTGATATTTTTAGAAGGAACATTCACTTTCTCTTCTACACAATGAAATCATGCCAATAAAACCATTCTAGTGAATAAAAGTTTAAGATCAATGCTCAATTTCAGTTATATAAGTTGCTATAAATTAAAGTGGAAGTGTATGCTGGACTGTAATAATACTGACTTACAATCCCTGCTTGTGCCTATATGTGTGCTTCTTCATAATACTTTAAAATTGCTGAACTCAACGGAGCATTCACAAGCGAAAACCATTCTTTCGACTCTAAATCACAGGCTTTAAATGAATGCGGACACTGAAATGAAAACTTTGGATATAAATCCTATTTCCCCCTTTTAGTTCAATCCTATTCCCATTATTTCGTTATTATCATCCAATTTTCCCTAAATCTTAGTTTTACTTTCGTTTCCTACTACTTAGTATATAATTTGTTTATAATTTGCTGCTTTTAGGAAAGCTCAAGGGCTGTTCATCTAAAGTGTTGTTCGTTCGTTCCGTTTATGACATAATTTCGTCGTACTTGCAACCAAGGTCGTCCCGCCGTTAAACAACTCAATCTTAAAAACGTAGTCAAGATGGTCGTAGAAAAGAAATCTGAAGGACCCGATCCCGATCCAACTGAATTCTTGTTTGTGTCGTTGGAACAAAAACGAATCGACCAAACAAAACCCTACGATGCTAAGAAAGCTTGTTGGGTACCTGATGACAAGGAAGGCTATGTCCTCGGTGAGATCAGATCTACCAAGGGCGATGTCGTCCAAGTCGGTATTCCTGGAGGAGAGGTAAACTTTTTTTCCGCTAAATGTCTCAAAACAATGAAATTACTTAAAATTCAATTATACAAGAGAACATTTACTTAATTTGGCAATTAATTTACAAAAATTTAATAATGCAACCACAGCTAAGCACTTGTGCTATCATTCATTAAAATCCAGACTATAGCACATACTTTGGGTCCTCGGTAAATGTTATCCAACAATATTTAACGAATTATCTACATTGTTAACTTTAAAACAAATTCCAATGAATAAACTTTTGGCTGTCTTTTACTTTTCTACTCTTTCACTTTACTGAAACTTTGTCGTTTTCTAAATAGTTAAATCATTGAATCATAGTCCAATGTTCTAAGCTTTTCAGTATTTTACAGCTTCATTTTAAACTCATTTTACTGCTCCAATTTTCCAAAAAAACTGGTATTGGAAGCGATTTTCCAATTTTAATATTCCGATAGTACTTCACTTGTGAATTAGCTGTTTTGGATTTGAAATGATTGAGTTTTGCCGGAATAGGTGTAACGAAAAGTTTTTTGTCTGTTTTTGCGAATTAAAAACTACCATCACGACAGGAGAAGCCATTCAAAAAGGACCAGGTGGCTCAAGTGAATCCACCGAAATTTGAGAAAGTGGAAGACATGGCTGACATGACATATTTGAGTGATGCAGCTGTTCTGCACAACTTGAAACAGCGTTACTACGCTCGTCTCATCTACGTGAGTCTTTCTAAAGAGGACAGCAATGCTTTACATGGGTATTTTCTCTGTGACATTGCAGGAGAAAAGTATTAAGAAAGACCAGGTCCAACAAGTGAATCCGCCCAAGTATGAGAAAGCTGAGGATATGTCCAACTTGACATACCTCAATGATGCTTCCGTACTGCATAACTTGAAACAACGTTACTATAATAAATTAATCTACGTAAGTGCTCTGCTCTGCCTAATGGCTTGCTGCTGTGCTGTAGTCATTTTTTTCTCGATGTGTTACTTTCCATGATGATCGTACTCAAGTTTTTGACTGTTCCCTGTTGTCCCTATATTCAATTGACAATTGTGTCAAAAGAAAGACTCAAACAGATCTTCTCATGTTATGAATGCTTAGGTACTCTCTTTGCACTCCGTACCGATTCGATTTGACTCCTGACCCTCTCTCTTTCAAATTATGTACTTGTCATTATTGTCATGTCACGATAGCTTCCTGTTTTTTTGTCGTTTTCATTCTGTCAAATGTGGTATTATTGTATACGTATCGTGTATGTGTGCCTGATGTGTGCCTTATCGCTACCACCACTAAAATACTCTCATACAAAATCATACAGAACATAATACAACATAACATGAACAATGAGACAATTTTCTACCTATTTATTTTAAACATTCACAAAGATGACAAATACTAGTTACCCACTTATATATTTACTTCTTCCGTAGTTATAGTCTTTAGCATGATATTTTTTTCGTAGAATGAAGAATGTAATGTAACCCTCAAGTTCTCTTTTTTTCTTCTCCACAAAACTTTTTTGTCCTTTTTTGGAGAATTCTTGAATGAGTTTGTAATTCTCATTTAGTGCTAGAATTTTTGCAGTTGCCCTTTTCGAATATATTTTGGACGAAAATGTAGACTTTTTTAGTGTATGTATTTATTAGTGTAAGGTTTGTGGATTTTTAAGTAACTCTTTTGACTTTTGTAAGTTTTGTACCTACTTTCAAATCCTAGCCCATTATCATCATTACATCATTAATGACACTCTTCAGTCATCAACCATGGCGTAGTTTTATTCAAAAATTTATCCTGTTGGGTTTTACTATATATTTTGTTAGTAGATATTGGAATAGTGAAATATCAAGACATATACGCTTTTGCATGGCTTCCAAGCTTCGGCCAATACAACGGTCTAATAATCAATGTCCCTTAGAAATGAAAGACACCGTCTTTGGGGCAAGCTCAAAGGATATGATTACATCCAATCATAATCCAATATGTTGTATGGTACTGTATTGTATTGTAATCAATATACATACACTGGAAATATACACTTACATACACAGTACTTGTGCCACAACGATCGTTTTCGACATTTGCGGTCTACGAAACCAGTGTCAACACATTTGTGACACAAAGCCAACATGATAATAGCATTGTTGTCCAAGATTACTAGATTTTATAGTAGAAATAAATACTATGGACCTATTTTTACTTAGTGAAACAAAGAGAGCAAGAAATAACATTAGCCACATTTTAAATCATAGCAGTACATTAAAAAATTTTGTAATTTTAACCAAACGTACTTACTCATTTGTACATGTAAGCATTAAATAAGAAAACTGCATTTACTACACATTACTACATATTTAGATATAGGTATTATACATCTTTACCACATAAGTAGTACATGAAAGAACCTAAATCCCTCTAAACCGAGGTTAATATGTCTAGCAAACCTAAATGCATCCGATACTTTGAAAATTCGGTTCTTTGCTCATTTTCTGGTACATTTTACATATACTACACTACAGTCAAGGAAAAATACTAGGAAAAAGGCACCAGACTCCAGACATAAGCAAACATATATCCCACTGGCTCTTAGTAATGTAATATCGTAAAAGATAAAAGATCTCAGGCTTAAGAACACGAATTTTTTGTCATGAGCTCAGCTGCTGCTGACTGTGCAAGTCAATTCTTTTGCTACTATAATTTTCGTTTCGTCTGTATCCTGTCTTCTTTAATCTCAAGTAAAGTAATAATGTCTATATATAGGAAGAAGACAGCAGCCGTGTAATGTTAAACTATTTTTGTCACCTTCCTCTTATTTTTCAATGTACAGATACGTATAAGATGTAAGCACTAACTAAGCGCACATCCCTGTATTTCAACACAGATTCACACAAGCTACCAAATCATGCACTAGATAGAATATTCTGTTGAAGAGGAAGTTTATTTTTCTAGCTGGTTTAAGTATACACGGAAACTTCTTACATTCACACATTCCAATAGCAAATTCAACGAGAATGTTTTAAGAATAATTATCACCTTGGGTAGTAGCTATAAATACTTACTAATTTCTTGTAAGATTTTCCTAGAATTCACCACACATGTACTGCAATAATGCATTAGGCATATAAAGCACTTTTTATATAACGATACCATATAAACCTAAAACAAACCCTCACGTCAAAAATGTTGAATTATATACAAAACAGGTTAAAAATTCCCCCAACTAAAAGTTTTGATCGAAAAATGCAGTTTTCCTATTTTTGATTTAGGAGAACTTTTACTTATTTTTCTATACAATCCAGATTAAAATCATATATATTACTTACCAATTTTTTAACGATCTAGTATATAAGTACGAGGAAATGTAAATATTTCACAATTTAATATTTAATATAAAATGTTGCCTTTATGTTGTCCGTGTACAATTGTTTGTATCGTCCAATATTTTGTTTCTTTATGTTCAATCGTGTTACGCTCTCTATATCTATGTATTTAATGATTAGTACAACTAATTTAGACAAATATTTAATATGAATTTCTTGATACGAACAATTTAGACCTATTCTGGATTGTTCTGCGTTGCGATCAACCCTTACAAACGTTATCCGATTTACACCGCTCGAGTCATCGCTATCTACAAGGGCAGAAGGAGAAATGAAGTACCACCACATATTTTTGCTATTTCTGATGGTGCCTATTCAGACATGCTGACCAGTAAGTCAATAGTAGCATCTATATTTGTGCTATCAATGAATTAAAAATGATGCACGCGTTTTAAATAATTCCAGCTTTTAAGCTACAGCACATTTAATATGTACACAGAGTAGGAAACTAAGCTGTAGAGCAGTAATGTAACATTTAATAAATATTAGGGTAGAACTACACCATCAATTTCAATTCTATAAAACAATAAGCTTTCTTTCATTAGTTGCTTGAACAGTTGTTCAACGAAAACGAGTAAAGATAGCAATTTTCACCCAGAAAGCTTTTAATTGCTGATATTAATCAAATGATTAAAGTAGGACGCACTAAACGACATAGCAATTAATCTCATACAGAATGGTTTTCCTTTGCTTTCTAAACGTTCATAGTCACAACGGCTATACAAATTCTAGGTACCTAAGTACGTATGTACTAAATTCTGCAATTACAAAGTGACAGAAAAATTGCCAATTTGGCAAAAGCATACGTTGCAATTTACAACGTTAATTACAACATGTACCTAATCCGGTCATTAGGTTTTTACTGTTATCGCTAAAAGAATGAGCTAATAGATTGCCAGTAAGTATGTACGAACTGAAACATAAGACAAATAGTCGGGAAACGGATATTTCACAAGAAGTGTCTCGTCTGGCTATTGCACGTACGATAGGTAGGACGGTATATTTAATGTTACTGTAGAACACAAGCAATAGTTTAGCATGTTTAGTCTGTTCAGCCAATATGGTTACTATTCATGTTGCTCATGTCTTGGCGATTACAGTTGAAAATAGTGCACATTACATACACAACGTTTTTGTAGGTGGAAAACAGATGCGTAGAGTAGGTGTGATGTGGTGTCTGAATTGAGTCTTGTCGAGTGTGTTTAAAAAGATGGAAGCTATATTGGCAATAACAGAGAAAAACATTAGGTATTTCATTTTAGTTAATCCTAACTCATATCCTCGTAAAGCAAGCTTGAACATAGATACACACAAGTTTGAATCTTGCAAGCTCAGCTTAGTATTAAGGATGTAGGTGCCCATAAA
This sequence comes from Tomocerus nigrus, assembly GCA_019776505.1. Taxonomy (NCBI): domain Eukaryota; kingdom Metazoa; phylum Arthropoda; class Collembola; order Entomobryomorpha; family Tomoceridae; genus Tomocerus; species Tomocerus nigrus. Next base: position 45,823 of record JABASI010000061.1, on the reverse strand, counting down.
TGGATATGACTAGGCATGGCCCATCCTAAAATAAACCGGGTTTTCATCTTTATTTTGATTTCTTTTGGCACATTGCCGTAAGTCTTGAATATTAGAACAGCAAAGCATTCCGGAAATGAAAGCAAAAGCATAGACTCCATCATTATATCTTTGCATACATGCTACGCTGCAAAATACTAATCGCTACATAACCAGTTGGTTTCTGTAATAAAATATCCAGCTTTACGGAGTCTTACTTCGGTTCAGCTTCAGCTATTTTACTTAAAAGCAACCGAATAATTGATCACTTTAGTACTTTAGGGAAAAAAACATTTTTTGGGCAAACAAAGCGGAAATAAATCAAAACGAATACTATTTACGTCTGTAGTGAAAAATTCCGCACCTAAATAGCTATCTATAAACATCTAGTACTAAAGCCTTTTTATTTATTGCAAGGAATTTCGGCAACTTATGCTCTAAAACTGAAGCTTATTATTGACAAAATCTTCCTTTGCTTTATGTTTCAGATCACGACAACCAGTCCATGCTGATTACGTAAGTTACCATTATGTTGTTTTCAATGAATTTAAGTGCTACGGTAGTAGTGTCGTAGTAGCGTAATAACCAAAGCTAATGATTCAACGATGGAAAGTTAACAATGACATTTCACTGATGATGATGTATGATTCATTCCAACTCTTTGACTTAACCGCGAGACAAACATCTTGACAAAACATCTGCCACACTTACATAACTTATACTTAATATTATTAGACCTTATTTTGCTTTATACCACAAATAACGTGCCAAAGTCAGGTGCATTCTGTATCATCATCGTAGTCATTCATTAAAACATGCTACAGTAAATGTCAAATGTGAACAATTAGACAAAACTTCGCGGATGAATGTACATAAGTTATTATTCCACGTGGAAAACAAGCAGACCGAAAAATATTTCAGTCTATACATAGAAGCCTACACAGTAGTAGGCCTTTAATAGATCACAGATTCACAGATTACAGCACAGTGATGAAAATTACCGCTCTAAATAACCAACATTTATTACGTGTGTGTTCCGTAAAGCTAATTACTATGATAAATAATCAATTAGAGGTGAGTCGGGAGCAGGAAAGACGGAAAATACTAAAAAAGTAATAGCGTATTTCGCCCAGATCGCTGCCTCAGGACATAAGTCAAAGTTTACTGGCGGAGTAAGTTTATTTTTAAAATGATATTGCAAATGCCAACCTAAGCTATTAAAATGGGCATTGAAACTATTGCAAATTGCAAAGCTTTACTCTTATAACATTTTTGACATTTATCTTTATGGTATTTGGCAATGTATGCAGGAAATGAATACCAAATACCATGCACTTTTACTGCTCAACTCCATGCTAAACGCTTTTGCCTACCTATAGCATATTCGTAAGTGCTAATAATATAATATTTAGTATATATTGAATTATTTTTCAAAGAAACTCACGACTACGACTATGACCTAATTTTCTACTGAAATTGAGAAAATGCAAGCTTTACCTGATTGATATAGTGAACGCTTTAATTTTAAGTAGCCACGGTTGAAAGGTTATGGTTATTCACTCGCCGGGAGCTGGAAAACGTCTGTTATTTACATCCAATTACTTCATTTGGTCTAAAATATTATTCGAATGCAGATGTAAAAAATCTAATACATTTCTCACTCATCAATCACTCATCATCAATCAGTGACGCGAATTGGCAAACAAAATTTTTAGATTTCATAGATTTTTAAAAATTAGCGGGGTAAAACAAAGGACTAACATGTCGGAGTGTAAATCAAGCGAACAAAGGAAGTGAAAGCATAAATCGCTGAACTAAAGTGCGTGACTTGTGCAAGTGAAAATAATAGTAAAATCAGTAAAAACTCAATGCATACATAACAGACAAATCTCCCATTGGACAATTAAAAGTTTCTACATTACTACACAATGACATTTTAATGAGTCTAAATTTTATTATGTTCGTAATTCTCCATGATTTAGTACACTCGACATGACAGTATGTAATCCATCACACACTAACACGTGATTTAAAATGTTAACAAAAATACTTACTCTTCAGGGGTGAATCTGGTGCTGGAAAGACTGAAAACACAAAGAAAGTTATCGCTTATTTTGCTAACGTTGGCGCTACGGGAAAGAAAGATGATACCAAGAAGGTGAAAACAGATTTGATTTTGAGGACTGGGATGTGCGGTGATATTTTGATAGATTTTACCGAATGTTTGGATTATTATTGTGCTCAAATATACACTGTAAACGCCAACACGACACATACAGACAGTATCGTGATGTAGTGTAGTATTGAATTGAAATATGTTTTTGTCACTAAGTTATGGCAGTTAATTTACTCCATACTTCCGTAAAGACAAATGAGATAAACCTCCTTACAAACAGGAGAACAATATCATTATCACAAGCGTTACAATGTGTTATTGTATATCTGTGTGTGTTTCAGCATTCTCCATTAATTATTATATGTATGTACAGGGCTGTCTACCATTGATTTATGTATGTTGGTTATATAGAATGTGTGAGGTTCTTGTTTAGAATGCCAAAAGACAGGCGTGGACTAATCATTTTGTCTATTAGTTACTTTCATAGTATAGTCAAATTAATGTCTCTGAATTGCATTGTGTTCCGCTTAAATCAACAGAATCGCAAATTATTACGTTTGTCATTCTTTCTATACGCTACTAAGCTAATTTTTAAGCATGTGAAACTGCATGTGCTTGAAAAGATGCTAATATTTTGACTTTAAATAAAGCATAATGTGAAACGTACTCGTAATAGGGGTCCTTGGAAGATCAAATTGTACAAACCAATCCGGTTCTTGAAGCTTTTGGAAATGCAAAGACAACTCGTAATGACAATTCTTCACGATTCGTAAGCAATATTTTACTATCTGTAAAAATACTTAAACTATGGATGTAGAACGCACATTTTATAAACATTTGATGTAATATTTAACTCTTCTGGTTTGCAGGGTAAATTCATTCGTATTCACTTTGGAACCACTGGAAAATTGGCTGGAGCAGATATTGAAACTTGTAAGTGTACTCAGGTTTTCCGGAGCATTTTTAACTGTTTGCCACGTAATATTTTGAAACCAATATGTGTAACAATTTTTGCCTGCCTATAATATCAGATCTTCTTGAGAAAGCCCGTGTGATCTCACAACAACCTTTGGAGCGATCGTACCACATTTTCTACCAAATAATGTCTGGGGCTGTAGGCACATTAAAAGGTTGACTTTTTAAATACTTGGCATATGACCACGCACAAAAAGAGTATTAAACAACTACCATGTGATATGATAACACGTTCTTTTGCTAATCTTATTTTGTTTTAGGCATGTGTCTTTTGAGCAATGATATCCATGATTATCATTTCGTGTCACAAGGGAAAACTTCTATTCCCGGAGTTGACGATAGTGAAGAAATGAGTGCTACTGATGTAATAATTGACGACTGTATTTTTGGTTTTTTGGCTATAATGTTGACTATTAAATGAGTATCTTTAAATTTTGGTACTATAGGCTGCCTTCGATGTATTGGGCTTTCTTCAATCCGAAAAAGATGATATTTATCGTATCACAGCCGCAGTAATGCACATGGGTGAAATGAAATTTAAACAAAGAGGCCGAGAGGAACAGGCTGAAGCGGATGGCACTGCTGTAAGAAAATAGCATTTTCAGTGCATGTTTTATATAATAATATTACATTAGTGAAAGTATCTGTCATCAATCCTTAACTTTCTCTCTTTGTCTCATTGTAGGAAGGAGAACGCGTTGGCAAGCTACTGGGTGTTGACGGGGCAGAATTGTATAAAAATATGTTGAAACCAAGAATCAAAGTAGGAAACGAATTTGTGACCCAGGGTCGTAATAAGGACCAGGTATGTTCATGATAGTATAATATTGATCCTTGAACATTTATTGCATGATGCATGATTGTATATTCAAATTAAGTAGGATCGGGAAACGGTAAATGAGTAAATGTCATAAATAATTGTAATGCTTCTCTTAAAGTGCAACTATTCAGTGGGAGCTATGGCTAAGGCTATGTTTGACCGAATGTTCAAGTATTTGGTGAAGAAGTGTAACGAGACACTTGACACCAAGCAAAAAAGAAATACATTTATTGGAGTATTGGATATTGCTGGTTTCGAAATCTTCGATGTAAGTTTTGATCTTTATGTAAACTGTCTTAAAAATGAATACATATTCAAATATAATATAACGTGTATGATGTAATACCATAGTGAATTTATCGTTGAATTATAGTTGAGCAATAGTATACCCCTATAATCCTTACCCAGTTGAATCCTGTTCCTTGATTTAGCAAAGATGTACCAATGACTCAACACTTATGTTGAAAAAGAGTATTAGATTACGATTGTCCAATTCCCTGATTTTAAGTTTCATTATTATTATCATTTAATACGGGGCATTTTTATTTTGTTGCTACTTATGATTCTGTACCCAGCGGTTGTTCTCCAAATGCAATCTACCAATTGTAAAAGGAAGTCGTCTTGTTGGCATCTTGGATTCCTCTTCTATCAGAAGCTTATGCTAAACTTGTGGAAAGGTATTTAAAATTGAAAAGCTCAGGATTCTAGAAGTCCGAAACTCTGAAACACGAGTAACAACTTCCTATGATATATACGATTTTGCACGACACAATATTACGTGGAAAACATTTCGAAGGGGAACTCTGTAATTAGGACACGCAGTTAGAAAGGACATTAACAATGTCCCTTATTTACCTTTTCACACATACAATTATTGCACCTGCACCAGGGATAAGTGCAAGGTTTGACATATTTTCAGTTAAATGAAAGACTCATTTTCCTGAATTTTGTTTATTTATATGTCTGGTATGCTTTTCCTACTTCAATTTGATGTTTCGTTGTTGAATGATGGTCCACTGTCTTCTTCCATGTGAAAAACACAAGGAATCCCAATTTTGGCTTGCACTGAATTGATAATCGAACTTTCAGAATACTTTATGAAGGTCCCCACCTAAAGGTTTCAAAAGAAACTATAACGTCTCGTCTTGAATGTACAAATTCGATTGTACGAAAATTTCATCTTTCCTTCATTGTCTCCCAATTTCCGTCTTTTGTGTGGAATTTTTTGCCATTACCATCTCATCTTACACGATATACAAAATGACAGTATATCGCTTGAAACTACATCTCATATTGACCTCTTATCCATCTTGTTCTCACTTGGATATTACATGGTCCTATACCATTACGTTGACTAATTCGGTATATAGTGGGAGGTGAGTTTTGTTCGAGTGTCCCTTTAGTCCTTTTTACCTGATAGTTGATAACAGATTTAGAAGTCTTCTGTCCAGCAGTCAGATGATAATGTTCTTCCTAAAGTATTTAATCAGTTTAAAATTAACTTGTGTACCTGTTTTCATCTAACTAGAATTGAATTATTTACCTTAGCTTAGACAAGACTAGTAATCACCTGTCCATTAGAATATTTTCTTTTTAGAACTTGCAATGTGTGTGAAATGGTTTTTGCGATGTCATCCGAAGTTACCAGATTGATGGTAATTGTTTACCTGAAAGTGGTCTAACGTAATCTGTGACATATTACTATTGTGCTCTCTCACCGTTTACAGTTTAATGGGTTTGAGCAATTGTGTATCAATTTCACCAATGAAAAACTTCAACAATTTTTCAATCACCATATGTTTGTCTTGGAACAAGAAGAGTACAAACGTGAAGGCATTGAATGGGTCTTTTTGGATTTCGGCATGGATCTGCAAGCGTGCATTGAACTAATGGAAAAGGTATTTTTCACACGTTACACATCAATGGTGCACCGAAGCACCGAGATATATAATAGCAGGGCAAAATATTCACGTACTTAGCATAAAACACAAACACAAATACAGTTACTACCAAAATAGAAGGGCATTCTAAGTAAGTGGTTATAGGCACTATTGATCAGAAAGCAGATTCCGCATTGCATCTTAAATAGAAAACGACATCATACACAACCTCAGCATTTATATAATAATAAGCACAAAGTTGTCACAAATGACAATGCAATTACCTAATACTAGTTATTATCTCGGCTCAAATATTCCTTGATATACATTATAGTCTCGTTTTATTAGACATTTATAATACGGTAAGAATTTTGTTTTATGGTTTGTCTTGATCTGTTCCCTTTTCACCAGTTGTTTGAAAACCCCATTCTGATAACTTGAATCACCATCATGTTATTTGCAGTATGCCTATCTACATTTGCATTAAAATACCTGCACTGAATTAAACGGTCCAGCTCAAAACCCTTTTCCCGTCGTGTTTCAAATCTGTGATATTACCTACTATAGTAATTCTACTTTTCGGAATTTATGATTGCTTGAAAACACTTCAAAATATTTTCAAAATATTTTCAACCGACTGAGCATTTTTTATCATTCGAAATACACAGACATGATCATATAATATATAACAGTAAAAATAATGTTGAAAACTTCAATGCAACACGGATCTCTCAATTGCACATTAATTTTAATAATTTTCTCATTATAATAATATTTAACTCAGATGTTCTGAGGTGAGTGGAAAGGAGCTTGGGAGGATCGTTTAATATTGTTTGTCTATTTTTTTGGATTCCCTCGTACTTCCATTGTATTCGTCTGTAAAACTATAGTATAATGTTACCCTTCGTATCAAAAGTCATTGAGATGACCTATCCTGCAACCGTTGGAGCAACAGATGTACTTCTGTCAATGTACACAATCCTTTCTGTAATTACTTTGCTAAACATACCTTTACCCCTCAAGTGATACTGTACACACTTTTCCGTAAATTTTACCCCCGATTGCTTTATGAACCTGCACCCACCCTTAATATTTAAAATGGAATATAACTTTTCTTACCGGAGACATTCGTGTAAGAACAGGATTAACTGAATGTAAGAGTTTTAAACGAGCATGTTTTCCCCTCATTCCTGTATTACAGTTTAATGGGTTTGAACAATTGTGTATCAATTTCACCAATGAAAAACTCCAACAATTTTTCAACCATCACATGTTCGTCCTTGAGCAAGAGGAATACAAGCGTGAAGGCATTGACTGGGTCTTCATGGATTTCGGCATGGACTTACAAGCTTGTATCGATCTCATGGAAAAGGTATTATCTAATCACTAACAGTACCTGAAATACGAGACTATAAAGGGTCTGTTAGCTATTGGTTAGATTTTAGTAGTAATTTTAGCTTAGTATTTGAAATACACACACGTCTGTTCAGTCACTTGTAAGTAGTTAGGTTCTGAGTGGGTTTTGTACAGTGTCTCATTTCCATGCACATTTCATGTCAAATTAATTGGATGATTAACATCCCCTCAATGGCTTAAAACGATTGCTAAATAGAAAAATGGAGAATACACATAGCATTTTTCCAAACTTACTTTTAGGTAAGCGCATTTATGAATTGATGGTGCATATTAGTTGTAATTGGTAGATTGTTTCTCTTGTTTTCGCTCGGATTTTTTCGGGAGTCAAGTAAATACTCGTTCTCCTTCATCATTCTAGTTGTGTCTGTCTGCACTGCTGAATAATTCTTTTCGATGCAAACAAACGGCTAAGAAACACCGTTGTCATCAATTTTTGAGTTTCTTTAGAATTTGGATGGTAATTTTATTGATGTTTGCCGCTACCTACACCAAACAGCAACCTGCTGTAGCTGTAATTCTTTTTATTATTTTAGTACCCACCTAATAATTCGCCTCTTTTATCAACGTTCCAAAAAACAGGAACTGTCCTTCACTTTTCCTTCCTTTTAATGTACCTGCACCTTTGAAAAACAAATGTGATGCAGTCGTAATATTAATGTCTGTAGCATAGAGTTTAGATGTATTTTTGTGTGATTTTATCCCATCCCATTGTGTTACAGTTTAATGGGTTTGAGCAATTATGTATCAATTTCACCAATGAAAAACTTCAACAATTTTTCAATCACCATATGTTTGTACTGGAGCAAGAAGAGTACAAACGAGAAGGGATCGAATGGACTTTTATCGATTTTGGAATGGATTTACAAGCTTGTATCGAATTGATTGAAAAGGTATTTTTCCGTCATGTTAAAACCTACAAATCAAAACATCAGTTCAACTCCATTATTTTTCATCGAACACATTTTTTGCTTGAGTTGTTTAGTTTTTGATTTTCCAAACAAATTGCTCATATCCTTTCGTTAGCATGCTGCATGTATCACATTATTCTTTCAAGTTGCATTATTGAATTTATTTGCATGGGTAACTTTTATTTCGCATATAAAAATATTCGTATCGTTGATGTCTCCTGTTTGCGGTAAGTTTCATCATAAATTGCTTCATGACCTAACATCAGTTTACATCACATTTTTAGAAGGAAATGATTCTTAAAGATTATTTACATCCGTAGCCAACAGAACATAGCTACACAAAGTTAGATAATAGTATATCTGTAACTAAAACGGTCTCATTTGATGAAAAGGCCTAAAGAATGCAAGCATCTTCTTTTTACACACATAAGCAGACGTTAGAACATAATTTTAATACATATGAATTAATTTCGCACTGATTATACGTATTTACACAGCCAAATATTGTCGTTGAAAGAAACACATGCACAATTACACTACTTACAGCAGGTTGAAGGAAGGTAAATCAGTATAATCACTAATTTTTGTTTGTGGTAATGAAAATCAGCCTATGGGAGTCATGTCTATCCTTGAAGAAGAGTCTATGTTCCCAAAAGCAACGGATCAAACCTTTGCTGAAAAGTTGAGAAACAATCATTTAGGCAAGTCTCCGAATTTCATTAAACCGAAGCCACCAAAGCCTGGCCAAGTTGAAGCTCACTTTGCCATCGTTCACTATGCTGGCACTGTAAGTAAATTTTGTAGTATTAACGGTAATCTAGGTTATCCATTTTCTTAAGTATTTTCATTCTGGTGGTGTTGCTAATTCATAAACATTTAATAAGCGACTGGGATTTTTTGTCTTTATAGGTACCATACAATCTCAGTGGCTGGCTAGAGAAGAACAAGGATCCTCTGAATGATACTGTAGTAGATCAATTCAAGAAGGGAAGCAATGAACTTCTTAAAGAAATCTTTTTTGATCATCCCGGACAGTCCGCCCCTGGAGGTTCTGATGGTGGAAAAGGTAAATGATTCTATTCAGTATAGTAAGAGCACCAATCAGATTCTCAAGAATATAATTATTTACTACCCGATAAATACCCTTGGAACACCGTGCCTGTCGTAAATGAAGGGAAAATGTATGTATTTCTCAATTATAGCTATTTCAAACAGGTAACGTTAGGTTTAGCAAATAATAAAATGCAAATGATCGATTATCAATATTCAGACTTTTATTCACAATGGACGAAAGGTAATATGTTTATTTTAAAATGTCCTTGACTATGACTGCTTAGGTGCCAAACGTGCCAAGGGCTCAGCCTTCCAAACCGTGTCTGCCCTTTACAGGGTAATTTGTTTTGAGTAGTAAAATGAAGAAATTGCAAACGTAACTGCGTTTTAAAGCTTAGGATAACAAAGCAATGTAATGCAAAGTAGAACCATCTTATTATTTTCTTTCTGTGCTGCATTTGTTGCTGCAATCTGCAATGCTAACTAAGTACGTAATAATAAAAGCAAAAAACAAAAGCTCAAGAAAAACTAACATCATAAATAATAATTTAATATCAGAGGTCTGACCTGCGTCCTTGCAGGATCTGGCAATTCGGAGCCAATTTGTAGTATCAATAGTGTAATTTCTGCTTATAACGAGATACCTATATACGTTTTATTAATGTACAATACAATTATGCACTCTGTGTAGGTATAATTATCTCTTGAATGTAACGCTTATTTATTGGTAAATTCAAGGCCGCTAATGAAGACATCACATAAATAAAACAGAGCTAGGTAGTAAAACTTAATCTTGTTAACGCTTTTCTCTTTGAAAACTACGTAAAAACAGATAGAATACCAGGATAGCGTATTTTAGCAACGATCGTGTCGGTCTTTTATAAGAAAACGGGGATATCACTGAAAAAACATATTTTACATTTATGATTTTGGTTATGCGTTCGATTTCTTTGGTATTTATATTTTTTCTTACATTCATGCAACAGGTGGAAAGAAGAAGGGATCCGGTTTTGCTACCGTATCCTCTTCATACAGGGTACGTAATAGTGTTAAGTGTCACATTCCCCTTGTTTGTATTCGACTGAAATTTTGGTTGTTTGAAAACATGTAATTTGTCTATGTATTTATCTTCAAAATAGAAATACCCTGTTACGGGAACTAATTTGAATGTAACATAAAATTGAAATGGACCAACGTATGTTGCATACACATAGATTAGATTTTAGCGTATCCTTGGAATGGTTTTGGAATTTTGTAATTTAATGATATTTTCCCTAAAGCGACAACTGTCTCTTTAATAAATTAGTTAGTGTACCTCCTTTACATTCGTAGTGTATTTAATGCCAGAAACAGAACATCGACAAGATGTGGCAATTTAGATTTTAAATAAAAGGAAAATCACTACTTCATTTTCCCTCGTACGATTTACATTTTACTTTAGTTAGAGGCACAAACTAATGCTACAAGTCTCTGTAACTAACGATTGCCAAATATTTTCTGAGTTGTTGACTTGCTACGCAGTATGCATGATTATTGCTTCCGAGATTATGTTTTGAAGATCAATTAGTTCAAATTCCAATAATTCTCAATTATTTCGCGATGAAAATTTTCAGGAGCAACTCAACAACCTAATGACCACTTTAAAAGCTACATCTCCCCACTTCATCCGCTGTATCATCCCTAACGAAGTGAAAACTCCTGGTACGTTTTAATTTTGACATACACTTGAGGAAACTGATACGGAAAGTCATTGAGGTCAAGTATGGCACATAATTTTGAGTTTATAATTGAAAATGTTTAACTTTCCCAGGTTTGATCGATTCTCATTTGGTGATGCATCAATTGACTTGCAATGGTGTGCTTGAAGGTATTCGTATCTGCCGTAAAGGATTCCCCAACCGAATGGTCTACCCTGACTTTAAGCATCGGTAAGTTGGCTAAAGAGATATAATATAGGCGTAATATTTCTTGCGAACGAGTAAGTTATCTTTCATCTGATTATTCCCCTTGGGCTGGGACTGGCGTGATGGAGAAAGGTGTGCTCTAGGAGCAAAAGGAATGTATTTCGATGGCTTCTGGAAGGAAGAAGTCAGAAAAAATTGAGCATCAAAATTGATATTTTCATATATGATGTGTAGTAATAATAATATATGAATTATGTATACCTACGCACTGTTAAACTCTTAGGTGCTAAAAAGTTTTCAATGCAGAAGGGCCCAATCTGTAAAGTTATGAGATGAGGGGAAAAAATAAGTTTACAGTTTTAGAAATGATTCGTTCTCCTAAATTTAGCTCTTCGACATACTTATTCATTCAACGAGTCAAAAATCCTGCTGTACATACTTACCGGTTACAGGAAAGTTGAATTTACGAACAGACGTACTTCACTTTCCTTGATCTAATCTGACTTCTGCTCTTCTGAGAGGAAGAGTCTCTTTTGGTGCAAGATGTTTGACTCTATAGCTGTATCTTATCTCATATGGAGATTTTAATGAGGATCTTATGGGTTGTAAATTGGAGAAATGTTCACATTCATGAAAAAAATGACAAACTAGAGGTGATGCAGATACGAATGAGTCAGTCATGAACATAAACCCACACTCTTACTATATCACAATTTATAAACCACGTTACATAACTTTAGGAATGCATGTACAAGATACACATACGATGGTAAAAATACTTTAACTAGGTACACCTTTTACAATTACGTTTCAATCTTTGCTATTTCTATGACTCATAAGATTTAACTGATTTATTGCTACAATATGTAGGATGACACAATAACTTGCACTACATGGTAAATTCATTATACATTTTTTGTTTACACTTGCACTTGCTACATTTTGATAACCGTATGATTGTCATATTTTAAAAGGTACCTTATATTAGCTCCTGCTCAAATGCTAGCAGAAACAGAGGACAAGAAAATGGCCCAAGCATGTTTTGATGGTATCGACCTGGATAAGGATTCCTACCGCTTGGGTCACACAAAGGCATGTCTACAAAAATATTCATTCGTGTGCCCCTTCTCATCCACATTTTTTTACTTCCCTTAGACTCTCAAAATTCAAAAACAACTATTACCTACGTATTTACTTAGTCTAGACATTTTAGCGTAGAAGTTTCTCTTTAGCAAACCTTTTAAGGAACTCTTGTGTGGTTTTATTTTTGGTGAGTACATATTTATAGCTACTTTAGTTACACCTTACAGCTACTGTAGACTGTAATCACATTCTTTTACAAACACTAAACATCCACATTTACATTACACTTACATTTTCTCATTTTGCGAGTAGCTTTTGTGAACAACTCCAATGACATCCCTATTACTCCCTTTGAATTGGTACACCGAAAACTATACAAGCTTTTATTTTTCCTTGAGTTGGTGTGTCCCTCATTTACATTAGTTTTCTTTTAGATGTTTTTTGTGAAACCACCCTGTTTTAACAGTCCACTATTTGGATTTTGGATTGAACCTCTCGAGTGGTTTCAATTTCAAAATTTTGTGTTTATTACGATCATCAGTTATTATTGATGACTTTATTCAAAAAAAATATTAGTGCTTAGTTTACGATAAAGTGAACAACTGGGAAGACCATTTTGTCACATTTTAGGCTTTAGGGCCAGACAACACAATTCCTCTTAAGCATTCTACAAGTTTGTAAACACATTATAGGTACAAAGAGTAGATACGCACACGGTTCCGTATTTAGTGCCAAAGCTGGTAAAACTACCTTAATTAAAAATTTAGCCAAAATTCTACAGAGAAATTATAGTTGGCACTCCAGATGCAGTATGAATAATATAAGCATACACATGCATGCATATAGTAATAATTATTTGCTGGTGCGTATGTAAATTAGTCATTCTCTGAAAAGCCGGTTCCTTTATCAAACCGTATCATTAACAGTGGTGACTGGTGAGTGTGTATGATAATGATAAATCATGACTGTCACAGCCGCTGGCATATTTATGATAGTTATTACTTCTTAGTGCTAATATGAAGTTTATCAACTTATACGAAACCATTGCAATTTGCGTCAGCTTCAGACTTTTTCAATTTCAGTGTTTGTTATAATATTTCACTCATTTGTCACATGAATTCGTTTGAAATGTATCTATTTATATTTGGAATGCGATAGGCAACTTGAACTTTTGAGTTAGATTTGTCATAGGAAAACCGATTGTGTCATATTGTCATGTTTTGAAGCATAAAGAGAGGCACTTCAAAGAATATCCAGCAGATAATCGCAGACATGTTACAGTGCTACAGTAAAATATGAGACATTAAAAGGTAGCACTCGACGTAATATAGAAAATTTCATTTTCATTTCATGTAAAATATGTGTCTTCAAGGTACATAATCTTAGCTCCTGCTCAGATGAACGCTGAGAAAGATGAAAAGAAAATGGCTCAAGCTTGTATGGATGCCATCCAACTGGAATCTGATAAGTACCGATTGGGTCATACAAAGGCATGTAGCCAAAAATTACTTTTACCTCGTTGTATGGATTGCACATTCTTTTCTCATTTGATTTATCTGTAAACACTACGTGAAAACTTTTCGCGAAGCAAATTTCAAACTGCACAGTGTAGCTTGAATTCTATTTGACTTACTCACTTTCATCGCCAATCTTTGCTCGTTTTGTTTTCTCTGTATATACAATCTGTGTCTGATTAGTGTGGTTGGCTGTTCACTTGATTCCTAAATAAAAATGACAGTGAAGACATCACTGTCATCCCTGTATCCTTTCTAGACTTGATTTTCATCTTTATTATTAATGTCTGAGAATGGGATCAAAGAAAAACTCTAAGCTTAGTATTGCTTGTTCTTGTTTACTTTTACAGGAAACTGTAACAACTACTGCGTTAATCGACTTTTGGTTTGCAATTGACCTACTTAAACTTTTTATCATTTGCTTTTCCTAGACTCAAACTTTATGTTTTCTCCTGCAGTAGACAAGTAGAGTAGCTACAACCATTTTTTTGTTTTCTCCAAATGTGCTACCATTGGCTGGTAATCAGTCTGTCAAATGACACGACACAAATCAAAGCAATTCTGCCAGGAAGTTACTTTTCCTTGCCTCATTGTTAGCTGCCTCTGCCCTTTTCAAACGTAAGGTTTGTTGGGAAACGAAAATAGAGATTTTCTTACCTAAGTGTTTTCTCAGCAGGAATTAACACTGACAGAAGTAAAGTGTTAAAAAATGTTTCAAGTTTATCTCCAGTTTTGTTTTCCCTTCAGCGTTTCCTTCAGTTGAAATGAGTGGAAATGTAGGCGGATGAATTTGTAACATTTTTAGCTTATGTTATTGACAGAATTTTATACCTGCTTCAGTTTCCGCATTTCTTCAAAGATCTTCCGAAAAAAAATCCTCCTTCTCTCAAGTAGAGTTCTGCTAGAGACAGAAGACAGCATGAGTTTACTTAACAGAAGTGCATAATATCAACAGTATCATTCTGAGATGAGCACTGTTTATCTTCAGAGTTCCGTAGTAAAAAAAATCCTGCTCTAACTGTAGTTGGTCTTAAAAAACGTCAGTTGGTGACCTGGCAATCTAAAAATCTCGTCTAAATACACCTTATTGTAAAATTAGATTGCGTAAGCCAGATAAAAACCAAGAAATGGTTCTCTGGATTCCGGAGCGTGTAACTTTGTGTGCTAAAAATGATTTTCGTTTGTCAGATGCAAAGGTAGTAAATTACGCAAATTGTTGTGTATACTTTACTTTCATATCAAAGATAATGAATCAAATGAGTACATAAACTCCATAACGTGTAACAAGATTGTAAGTTTAGTATTAGTAATGTACGTAGTGCTGACTTTTGTATTCCTTTTTTCGTCCACCCATCAATACTGCATACAAAGTACATAGGGTGAGATGGAGAAGGTACACCATTCTTTGAACGAAATGGTGATGTTTGTTTGTAGTAGTTAATTTTGTAGTTATAATATTGTGCTGTGAATTACTTTGCCAAGGTACAAGATCTTAGCTCCTCAAGCCGTTTCCAAAGCCTCAGACGAGAAGAAGTGCGCTCAGATAATTTTGGAAACCATCAATCTTGATTCTGACCAGTACAGATTGGGAAACACTAAGGCAATATTGAATAATATTTCGCTTGTGAATTTTTTTTTGCTAAAAATGCAGCGAACAATTTTAAGCGCATCATTTTCATTTTGCTCGATGTTTTAAGAGCCCATTATTTTCTTTTTATGCAGCCCTCCTGTCAGAAAGGGTTACAATTAATACTTTTGCAATTCCTATATTTATCAAGCAAAAAGATGTTAGAAGAAAGGCTTAGATGTAATAACCAACCTTGTTCTACATTGCTATATACAATTGCGGATGATTATTATGAGCACATCTTTAACCTGTGGCGTTTATCGCTTTGCATTGCACGTCAATTACGACAGTTAGTGTACACTTACTTAGAAAAACGATGGAATTTTCGCTTGCATCTTGTTTAAATTGGATTTGGATGGACTGTGATGAGCATGTGTTGAGTATATCTCTTAATTGTGATATGAAGTCATTTCGTTTGAGAAAAAGGCCTTCTCGATGGCTCCTAAGTATTACTGCAGGTATTAACCACGAGAACTAACATTTGTTTGTATCCTCCCATCTCATTACTTTTGATATCATAGCTCATACTGATACCCACTTCCATTTTAGCTCCCCTGCCTTATTAAAGGATTTATGACGAAGAAAGTCGAGAGGGAAGAGAACAGAATGGTTGTATGTTCTACTTGAGTAAAAACTCAAGTTTGGCTTTCCACTTTCCGTATCCCTAACTAACAGGCTTTGAATTTATGTTCGAGCAACCTGCAAAAGCACTAAAATCTTCTCAAAGCAAACTAATGCTTTATTTCTCTTACAGATACTAGCTCTCACATTATAATAAGCATATAACAGTTGACAGCTATAAATCCTCATGGTTTGAAAAGAGGGACTAATCTTACATTTATAAATGATCACCAACCCAGGTGTTCTTCAGAGCTGGTGTTTTGGGTCAACTTGAGGAAATCCGTGACGAAAGGCTCGCCAAGATCATCACATGGCTACAATCCACCATTAGGGGCTACATCAGCCGCAAACAGTACAAAAGGCTACAAGACCAACGGTATGTTAACTTTTCCTTTAATTACACATATACATTAGCAGCATAAGCTATATATAGTTTTTCATCTAGCATATTTTATGCAATTCATATCATATCAGGTTTAGATTTAGTGTACCGTGTATCTCCGTAGGTTTCACATTATATTTAAGTGGAGCCATGAATTTTACTGCCCATATGTGTCTTAATAAATGCTCCCCTATTTTGAATGAGTCAGTGACAGTGTGTTTGCTATCTGCACATAGTTGCAGCAAAGCAGCATTTAGTTTTTTATACACCTTCTGAAATTTTTTCTCAAGACGGAAAGCCAAATTATACGCATTCTATTTCAATCAAGTCCCTGCCGATGTAATATAGAAAAGCCATTAATATGTAATGAGCGCAAATATTTGATGCACTAATATAAATTTGTGTCAAAGGACCGAAATAGTTGTTGAGTTCTTGATATTTTCCTGTTTTTTAATCGAGCGTGAAGCTAAGAAGTTAATGACGGTAAAAGTAAAGCCGCATTTGCTATTTGGAAGAAAGGATCATCCTCCCTCCTCCTTCATTTTCTTTTTTATTCTGAAAGTCAGTGATGAGGAATGTAAATCCATATCTTCCTACACTGTCGCTGTCCTTATAACCATTTCGCCCTAGAAAAATGGAGGCGATGAAGGCAAATGTTGTCATTTAAGTTTTTTGTCTCAAGATATTTTTCAATATTTCCTTGAAAGTTTCTTGTGTAGTGAGATTCTTCTTTTCTCCATTTGTCGGCAGGGAGTTTCTTTGATTAGGTAAATATGTGTCTCTATTTTTGAACTGTTAGCTTTACTCTTAGCGTATCCTATTTACTTGATGGCTTTCCCCATATCGATTTCTATCTGTCGTGAAACTGTTGACATACTTGACTGTGACTTGTGATTATTCTGTCTGGGTTGTTCTTAGCAGCTTTTACTTTACCTATTGCCATTGCTTTTATGTGCACAGGATCGCATTGCAAGTCGTCCAGAGGAACCTGCGACGCTACTTGCAGTTGCGAACGTGGGCTTGGTGGAAATTATGGCAAAAGGTCAAACCACTTCTCAACGTCACCCGAATCGAGGATGAGCTTAAGGTACGCTTATTTAATAGTATTTGTGATATTATTAGACACTTTGACTTCCTTTGTACGCCGAAAGCCCGTCAAAGTGGCAATTAAAACAGGGAGGGAACTGGGAACACAATCAAACGATTATACAACGACCCATAAGCCGGTGCATATGAAAAAGCGTTTATAACGCATGAGTTTTGGCAGTTAGATGTTTGGTTAACCTAATCTAAATAGAATTCATTTCTAGGAAATAATATTTTTAGTATCTTCATATTCGCATGTTAATTCACACTATTATATCTTTAAGAAGTCTGAAGATGTTCTTATGATAAATATTGATTGTCCTACTCAGTAAAAGAGTCGTTGACGAGAACTGATAATGGGTCGTTGTAGAGCAGGATGGGACATACTTAATAGCAAAGACTGTCTGCCTCTATTCCGCTCATAAAGCAAGAGTGCTTCAGTGCTAAGACACCGTCTTAAGAATATAAAAAGACAGAGATATCTGTGTGATGTGCATGCAGAGACATTATTAGCAGACAAAATATTTGATGCACTTAGTCTTAGTGCCTCTTGACATGTCTCTGTGCATTTTGAATGAATTCCCTGTAGATAAAAGTGCAGAGAATTATGGAGTGATGAACAGGGAACGCTATATCTTTGACATGAATAGTGTATCTACTCAGTTTTCCTTTCATTTCTTGTACAGACAGCCTTTGATACATTTGTACCAGTCAAATGTACTTCACCTTATCTAATATTTTATGTAAATATTCCCGCTAGGTAACATGTTATAAGAACATTGGCTGAATGTCTTAATTGTTAGAACAGTTACATAACATGGATTAAGTCAAAGCTGAACCGAAACCGCTGAAGAAAATCATTGTTAGAATGAGGTGTGTGGTGTTACTTGAGGGAAAGGAACAAGTTATACTTTGTAGATTGCATAAACTAGCGATAAGATTAGCAATCCATCATAACTACGATGTATAAAAGTTTCTAGAAGCTAATAGTGTACGCTGTTCGTCTCGATTCTCCTCCTCTATCTTTTGTATCAAATGATCTTGAGTCTTGCGACTTCCCTATTCAATATCTGTCTCACTGGGCTTTTACAAGAACTTTATTTAGCTTTAGTGTTTTGATATATTGTACATTGGCAGGGCAGTATATTACAGCTGCGAGTAAAAGCATTTACAGATGACATCATTCATCGTACACCTGCTCGGATCTCGTCGTTCATCTGAATCGAAAAGACCAATACGTAGATACCTATACTTATCTTAGTAGTAGTATACTACTTATGTACTACCACTACCTACGATCAGTTTAGAGCTGTCAGTATCACTAACACATCTGCATTAAGCGCATGATGTTTTTCAGACTATATCTAGGAATATTGTATAATTAAGAATACCTACCTATAGTAAGTATGCCCACTTTGAGTAAAGAAAGAATATGGAGGATGAGAGGAATAACATAAAATAAAGTTTTGAAAAAAATGACAAGATTATAGTTTTACGTTAGCGTGGTGCAGTATGAAACAGTGCCAATAATTTGTTAGACTGAAGGTTTATTAAAGAATTCATTTTTAATAGTAAAACCTAGGCTAGGATCCGCAGACGTATGCAGATGTGATCTGAGTCAAGTTGACTCAATTGGAAATAAAGATGTTACAGATACAAATAGGTATGAACCTACAAATAGCGAGACAGGAAAAGTATCGAAGGAAAAGTATTACACCTTCGTTTCGTGGATTTTGGTTTGATGCGATGAGTTTTTCTCTGCATTCCCTACAGATATCTAGATAGCATATTTATGTGTTTTAGATTGGTTCATGTTGTGGCATTTAGAAGATATGCCATTGGGCTATATAGTCACATTGCGAGTCGAATAAATTTAAGAAAATATTTTCTTCCGCCGACTCGTACATATTATTAGTCAGTGCACGAATTCATAGAGATCTTGTGGATCACATCATAGCACTTCATTTATGTACATATGAATGTATATTTCGAGAGATAGTTATCGCGTTATTAGTATCGAGTTGTGTCACGTTATTATGAGCCTCGAGTAAAAAGAGGATGCGAGCAGTGTACCGTCTGTCCTCCTTAGCGGATTGGGGCAAAGGTTTCGTCTGGGGGACAAGACAGCATAAATTTAACCAAACTCAAGCCGAAACGTGTTAGTTAGTTAAAGCTCCCGGAGAAAAAGTGGAGATTTGTGTAGGAGGTTTTTGCGACTGCATATTCATATGTATAGATAGATCCAGATAGTCGTAAAGCCGTTGAAATCCTACTCTGTACAGAAGGGAAGGCTAAATACATGGACTGGTCCGTAAATGTAGTGGTCTCGTTAATGTTCTGAACACCAACACCCAACTCTCTCTCACTCTCTCACCAGTTATCATATAACTCAAATAAATAGTTAAAAATTGTGTAGTTGGAGACGCGACTTGGTGGCAGTTTGGCTTGGGATTCCATCCTGTCAAGTCCAATTCAACAGCTCCATCCTCCCAAACCGTCCAAATCCAGACCAATCCACTTGAGTCCTACTTTTTAGTGGTATAGAAGCCCTTTACAGCTTTCACCACACAATTCCAGCCTGCAGCAGTTTGGAATATTCCAAATCTCTTGCACTCTATTGCTGTATTTCAAATTTAGTTAAAACTGGTAGGGTTTTCTCTGGCACATTTTCGAAGAAGCTCTACCAGTTCTAACGAGCTTTGAGATATTCCAAACTTCGAACTATATCAATTCAAACGCACCCATATATACCTTTGGCGTTCTTCAGTGTATTGTTTCGGTTCGTGTGTTTACTGAGCATATTAATTGTAGCATCGATAAGAAAATCCTTTAGTTCAGTGAGTGATGAACGGAAGATTGTGATTTATTTTGATACTTCGATTTAGTAATTGTGCACATTAAACCACAATACAGTATTACATATTTCAGATAGTGAATATATTTGATAATACCGGCATTAGGGAGTAGTAGACGGTAGTAAAGATATTTAAAAAGGAACACGTAGTCCCTCCAGTTGGCTATAGGCACAAAAAATTATAATAATGGGCACTGGAGATGACGACATGGAAAGACCCACAGGTCTCCCTAGTGCAGAATTATATGATGCTCAAGTGGCTTATAAACAGAAATTGGAGGAACGCGCCATCAAAGCAGAAGAAGCCCTGGCCAAAGAAGAAAAGGTGAGAAAGGAGCTGGAACAGAAAAATGTGAAAATTCTCCAGGAAAAGAACGACCTTCTGAGCCAATTGGAGTCAGAACGAGGGAACCTTGGAGATTTCACAGAAAAGCTTAATAAGGTCCAAGCCCAAAAGGCCGACCTGGATGCCCAACTTCAGGTAAATATTTTATTCCAACTCCTCTACTTCTATGTACTGCTGAATGTTTTAAAAGGAAAGTTTGTAGAAAGTTAAAGAGAAAGTCTTTGGAAGAAAGCAATTTTTACATATATAAAACGTCTTATCTAATAACAGGATTATTACAAGGTTTTATAATCGTATAAATAGTCTACAAGAGTAGTCGCCGCAGCATGTGCGTCATTTCATATGATCCTAATTGCTATAACGTAAGTAGGTTAAGAGGCTTTTTATTGTTAGCATGACTTAAGGTAGACTAATACAAGTCTAAATCCTATTTACAAAGCACACTTTTTGATCAAATCAATATTTAATATGAGGAAAAGAAAAAAACTCATCATAAAGTGAATTTACATGAAATTTCAGAGAAGCTATTATAATTTAAGCTCTGAACGTAGCTATCTACCTAAATTTATAGACGAGGATCTTGATAGATAGTTAAAAAATATGACATAGAAGAAAATTGGCGCATTTTGTCCTACATGCATCTGCCAAAATACGGATAAAGGTTGTAGGAAGTAATTTGGAAAATTTCCCACAATTTGATCCACTCCAGGTTGTACATTATGAGCCTTTTAGATATTTACTACTTTTGCACTTGCTTCTTTTCTTTTCTATGTGAAAATTACTTGCTTTGGAATTTCTATGTGACGCGCCTTGCATTTACATCAGCAGCATTTATCTCTCAGGCCTTAGAATTTCCTTAGATTTTCTAGTAAGCAAGCAAGAACTCATTTCAGGAGGGAACTCGTTGAGAATTGATAAGAAAGTATGTATGTATTTAGTGGCTACATATTTATAAGATTTTTAAGTGGATAGGAAAGGTAGGGTGAAGTGGAGTTGTTAGTAGGTTGTATGTGTAGGTAGGCAGAAAGCTCTTATCTAAGGAAACATTTGCAAAAATGATGAGTTGAATGTTATGTTATGGGGAGCGTAGGTTGTGTGTAGCAAAGCAAACCAGCAGGAGATTACCTACGAGACCTAAAGAAAAAACAGCTCAAAGTAAGCAACAGCTGCTTCGTACTCTCTCTCTCTCTCTCTCGACTCTCGACATAAATAAATGTATGCTTCGATGCAGTTACATTTACTATGATGATGAGTTACATCTTCATCATATTGCTCCCTAAATATACTCTTTCACGTTCTATATGAGAATCTCACGAACCACTTAGGCTTATAAAAATCTCTCTAGTAGTAAACCAACTTTCCCTTTATTGGCAGTCGTAAGTCGTATACATGGCAGAATCTTACTTACGTGGATCGTGGATGTCTACATAGCACGTATACTTCCTCACAGCTTTTTTTGTCAAACCCGGAAAAGTTGGAATGTGGATTTGAATCAATAGCTAAAGATATTATTGACAGAGTGCTTATCTTTCAGAATGTTCTTCGTTTATACGTAGCAATGTAGCTAATACCACAATCAACATACTATTTCTAACACACTACGGATTTACATCCTGTGCAAATGATGTGAACAGACATCTGCACCACAACTTTCATAAATGACCCTGCCGATGGGATTGATTTACTTTCAGAAACCATACAAATTGATCCCGTCAACCATTAAAATTGAAAAAATTGTAATACAAACACTTGGATTGAATTCTTATCCCTAACTGCAATGCATCTCTTTGCTAATTTCATTTCTGAACGTTTCGACAGCAGACATATGTAATGTGACTCTCAGTCTCAATAATAACACATGTGAAACAACATTTACACAGAGAGAGAATTTTATATAACGCTACGAAAAAGTTCGCTAGCGAAATCAAATATCATGTCCCCTATAAGTAAATTTTTATGTGATCGGACAAGACAAGCTAGCTTTTCACCAATGTCAATTATGCGTGCACCTAGATGAAATGTACATTCTGTGAACACAATCTTTGAATCTCCTTCAAATTGCTAAGTGTAGGTGGATAATGCTTACTATATGTCTTAAGGAGATACTAGACAGAACTTTTCAGCATTCTTTTCGAATGAATCATAGTTTTGTTTCCTTCTCCTTGTGACTGTTCAGTACTACTCTACTACCTATGCATGAGAGATTTAAGCGAGATGAATCTTGTACAGATGATATAAATGTTTAAAAAGTGAAATATGTATGGCTAAGCCGTAATAGCCTGCTGAATCACTTTTCAAGCTATTGCTTCAGGTATTAAGGCAATTGCCAAGATAAACCAATTTGGTTTCCCAAATATGAAATCAGAAGCACATATACCATGATAATCGCGCTACCAAATTCTGTAATTTTTCTTGCAAATAGGCTATCGCTATTTTACACTTGCCCATTTTCTCCTGTCCCTCCCTTTACTTTCAATTCTGCTGAGGATTATGAGGATGTAGTAACTTATACTTACTGTAAGTACCGTAGGTGTTTAAACGTAGGTATCCATTTTGTATCTACCTAATCTACCATGTTTGCACAAAACAAACATACTTGAAATGTAGGGACGTGACATTAAACGTTCTACTTCGGTAAAAACAATCTTTGCCACGCAATAGCGTACAGATTATTGACTTGAAATCCACGAATTGCGCATAAAGGCTATGATACATATACATATTATTTTAATGCTTTACTTGCTTGTAATGAATTTCATTCGCAGATTTGTGCCGATACCAGTGTGTACATGTCCAAAAATTTAAAATTTACAATATAAATGACTTGTCCAATCAATCAATTGTTAGGACCGTAATTTTAAAACGGTAACTAATTTTAATTTGCACTTGTAGGACACACAAGAAAGGCTGAACCAAGAAGAAGAAGTCCGAAACCAGTTGTTCCAGCAAAAGAAGAAATTAGAACAAGAGATATCAGGGTACAAGAAAGAACTTGAAGATGCCGAATTGGCTATTAACAAGGCAGATGGTGATAAGGCTACAAAGGAACATCAAATTCGAAATCTTAACGATGAGATTGCGCACCAAGATGAATTAATTAACAAACTCAATAAGGAGAAAAAGCATATGCAAGAATGTAACCAGAAGACTGCTGAAGATTTGCAGGTATTTTTCGAATTTCATATCTTTTTTGACTTAAGTATATACTAAATACCATTACTATCTATGTATACTGTATTTACTTAATAATTGTGTAAGTAAAAGCTAATGCCAATAATTCTATGCATTTTTTATTACAGGCGGCCGAAGACAAAGTAAACCACCTGAACAAAGTGAAGAGCAAGTTAGAAACAACTCTGGACGAATTGGAGGATTCTTTGGAACGGGAGAAGAAACTCCGTGGTGATATTGAGAAGTCCAAGAGGAAGGTTGAGGGCGACTTAAAACTGACCCAAGAAGCTGTTGCCGACCTCGAACGAAACAAAAAAGAACTCGAACAGACCATCCAACGAAAGGATAAGGAAATTTCATCCCTTTCTGCCAAGTTGGAAGATGAACAGTCCCTTGTCGCCAAATTGCAGAAGCAAATCAAGGAGCTTCAAGTACATAGATAGCTATATACATTGAGTATGCATTTTAAAATGTCACAAGTGAGAATTTCAATTGATAAAAATTATGTAATGATTCAGGCCCGCATTGAAGAACTGGAGGAAGAGCTCGAGGCAGAGCGTCAAGCCCGTGCCAAGGCTGAGAAGCAGCGAGCCGACCTTGCAAGAGAATTGGAGGAACTTGGTGAGCGTCTTGAAGAAGCTGGAGGTGCCACATCCGCTCAAATCGAACTCAACAAAAAGCGAGAGGCTGAACTTTCAAAACTTCGTCGGGATGTTGAAGAGTCCAACATTCAACATGAAGCTTCCATGGCCAACATTCGCAAGAAACACAATGACGCTGTAGCAGAAATGGCAGAGCAAATTGACACCTTGAACAAAATGAAAGCCAAGTGAGTAACAAAAATCTGACAAGTTGGATCTAGTATTTAATTTTTGGTATTGATATTGTAATTAGAGAGCGTAATTAATCATAATTTTAATGAATGATGTATGTAAAAGGGCCGAAAAAGACCGATCTCAAATGGGCAGCGAGTTAAATGACATCCGAGCAGCCATGGACCACATTTCCAATGAGAAGGTCGGTCTGGAAAAACTGAACAAGCATTTGCAACAAGGAATGAATGAGCTGCAGGGGAAATATGAAGAAGCCTCCAGGACTCTGGGCGATCTTGATCAAAGCAAAAAGAAGTTGGCAATTGAAAATAGCGATCTTTCAAGGCAACTCGAAGATGCAGAATCCCAAATCTCTCAACTTAATAAAATCAAAATTTCCCTAGCTACTCAGCTGGAAGATACAAAGAGATTGGCAGATGAAGAATCTCGAGAAAGAGCGACTCTCTTGGGCAAATTCCGTAATGTTGAGCATGATTTGGATGGCCTCCGTGAACAACTTGATGAAGAAGCAGAAGGCAAAGCCGATCTCCAGAGACAACTTTCCAAGTCTAATGCTGAAGCCCAATTATGGCGTGCCAAGTATGAGTCTGAGGGTCTTGCTAGAGCAGAAGAACTTGAGGAAGCCAAGTAAGATTTCCATAATGAAAAATTGCATTATATTGTTTTTTAGAAATAAATTAATTTTCTAATGTCCCAGGCGAAAACTGCAAGCCCGATTAGCTGAAGCGGAAGAAACGATCGAATCTCTTAACCAAAAGGTAGTTGCCCTTGAGAAAACGAAACAGCGTTTGTCCACTGAATTGGAAGATATGCAATTGGAAGTAGAGCGAGCCAACTCTCTAGCCAGCCAAATGGAGAAGAAAGCAAAATATTTTTGATAAAATTGTTGCCGAGTGGAAGGCTAAGGTGGACGATCTTTCTGCTGAATTAGACGCTTCCCAAAAGGAGTGCAGAAATTATTCCACAGAATTGTTCCGCCTTAAGGCCGTCTACGAGGAAGGGCAAGAGCAGCTGGACGCCGTCCGTCGTGAGAACAAGAACCTCGCAGATGAGATCAAGGACCTTATGGACCAAATCGGAGAGGGAGGCCGCAACATCCATGAGATTGAGAAGGCTCGCAAGAGATTAGAAGGTGAAAAGGAAGAATTACAAGCCGCACTGGAAGAAGCCGAATCTGCCCTTGAACAAGAAGAGAACAAAGTCCTCCGCGGACAACTCGAATTGTCTCAGGTGCGACAAGAAATCGACCGCCGCATCCAAGAGAAGGAGGAGGAGTTCGAAAACACCCGGAAGAATCACCAACGTGCCCTGGACTCCATGCAAGCCAGTTTGGAAGCCGAAGCTAAAGGAAAGGCCGAGGCACTCCGCATGAAGAAGAAGCTCGAGTCTGATATCAACGAGTTGGAAATCGCCTTGGACCACTCGAACAAGGCAAATGCAGAAGCCCAGAAGAGCATTAAGAGATACCAACAACAACTTAAGGAGATCCAGTCTCAACTTGAAGAGGAACAACGGGCTCGTGATGAGACAAGGGAACAATTAGGAATTGCTGAAAGGAGAGCGAACGCTTTGGCTAACGAATTGGAAGAATCTCGCACACTTTTGGAACAGGCTGATCGTGCACGAAGATCTGCAGAACAAGAACTCACGGATGCTCACGAACAACTTAATGAGCTATCCGCTCAGGCTGGATCCCTTGCGGCTGCTAAGAGGAAGCTCGAGTCAGAACTCCAAACTCTTCACGTGAGTGAATTTTATGAGTCTTTTTTATCGTCCACATTTTTATAGGTGGAGTCTTTGGGAGATTTAAAATTTTATATTTAATTATAGTCTGATTTGGAGGAAATATTGAACGAAGCAAAGAACTCCGAAGAGAAAGCAAAGAAAGCGATGGTAGATGCTGCCAGACTTGCAGACGAACTCCGCGCTGAACAAGAACATGCTCAGAATCAAGAGAAAGCCCGCAAAGCCATGGAAATCCAAATCAAGGATCTCCAAGTCAGACTTGATGAAGCTGAGGCGAACGCACTGAAGGGAGGAAAGAAGGCCATCGCCAAACTGGAAGAACGTGTTCGTGTACTTGAGAATGAATTGGATGGAGAGCAGAGACGACATGCTGATGCCCAAAAGAATTTGCGAAAGGGTGAGCGCCGCATCAAGGAACTCACCTTCCAAGCTGAGGAGGACAGAAAGAACCACGAGAGAATGCAAGATCTAGTTGAGAAACTCCAGCAAAAGATCAAGACGTACAAGAGGCAGATTGAGGAAGCTGTACGCTCACAATTCTTATATTTTGTCAAATACTAGTGCATGTCTTTCCAGATATCTCACAAAATATTTAATTGTTCTAAAATTACAGGAAGAAATTGCTGCCCTGAACTTGGCCAAATTCCGAAAGGCCCAACAAGAACTGGAAGAAGCCGAAGAGCGCTCTGACTTGGCCGAGCAAGCTCTTAGCAAAATGCGCGTGAGGGGACGAGGTGGCTCAGTTGCAAGAGCTATGAGCCCTTCTGGGGTAAGACACTAAATAGTATGTGCAGTTGACGGTTTGTTATGCAACTTTCTGGGGAAAGTATTTAATATCAAGATGCCCATTTGTAAATGAGGGCTATTTCCTTCATTATTTTTTGTTTTCATCAATGTCATTGTAACTTTGTCCTTTGTATATGTCCTTTTGTGCCATGTGTGTCACTTGTCATGTTGTCCTCCTACTGTGGTGTCCTGATATTAAATCCTCTCTATTTTTATTCAAGTCCTGTAATTATCCAGACACTTTAGTAACTACATTTAATTAGAAATGATTATGCTGGACATACTATAAAGCTACAATATCACTCCCATGAATATGTAATCGTAACCATGCATCAATTTTAATCATGAATGAATTTTCTAGCTACCTCCCCATCCACCTAAATCAAATAAGCGACACAATCAATAAATGTATAAAACACAAATATTTTTAATGTAAGTTCAATAGTCGTAAAACTGATTGATTTTGAAAGACTTTTTGCGAGGAGTGTGTTGAGTGAGTTAGTTAACTTATTTAGTTAACTGACTTTGCGGACAGGTCAGTGTTTGATTTAGCCTAGCCCTATACATACCCATCCACCTCAACTATTTTTAGTATGTTTTGGTTCTTAGAAAATCACTTTTGCATACTGCGGAAGTAAACAGAAACAAATCCCATTTTAGAAATACCTACTATTTACTCAGAAGATTTTTCTTAGAGTTGTTCCCTTTTGTTATTTGTTGTGTTCAGTATTAGGATTCGAAAGTAGAATGGTTAATAACATAGTTGGTTGATATTTTTCAGCACCGGGCGCCACCGAGGATGCCTCCACCATCGGACTTGTTGCGTTCATTCGATCCTTTTCATGACTCCGATGCTTAATTAATTAAACTCTCACTTGTTACAGTTAATTGTCACTATATTTGATTATTATGAATGAATACTGTTACTCTACCGCATTTAGTTACTTATTGAGTCTAGTTGTTAATATATTCTAGCCTTTGTTTCAATGTATACGGTTACCTTCCCTTGTTCCCTTGAGTTTGAGCCACTATATACTTTACCTCGTACTTATTACACTCTACTACTTATTATAATTATGAATTATAGAAATAATTACGATTTTCAGTTACATAAGTTACATGATACTACAGAATACGGATATACAAACGTATTTTATTTGTTTGGTTCGAGTTTGATTTCATTGTTTTAAGTGGATTGTCCAGCTCCTGCCGGATATCCCTAGTGAGCTATCTAGTCAATGAATAATCCTATACCTTAATTTATTTGTCTTTAATATTACCAATTCAATAATTCGTTAATACCTCCCGCCTCCTGCATATCTGTCCACTCCTATATTCTTCATGGCTTCGATTAATTTTAAAAATGACAAAGATGGAATGCGCAAAGATATGAAGTTTTTAACAACTCAGTACACAACACAAAAACGACCAGTAAAAGGAACTCTAAGGAAGTGTTAGATTTTTCCTGGATAAACTCTTCTCTATTAAAATGGCGTATTCTGGAACGAACGATCTTTACTATTGAATGTACAACTAAGCCCTTGCACATAAAACACAACACTTACTCTAATAACGCCTGCCACACTCAAAGTAGTATAGAGTTTATCTGTTTAGGAAAATGCTAACATTCTCCTAGATTCGCTTCCTTTTGTTACACATTGACAAAAAGTACAGACGTGTAAAACACATTAATGAAATACAATCTGTAAAATAAAATGAAAATGATGATGATGATGATTAAATGAATAAAAGATTTAATCTTTGATTCTGACCGGCAGACGAAACGTTTCCAATTAACAAATTTTCCTCTCATGAAATACAATGTATACTGATTTTCAAATGGGGGATTCTACAAAATTACTTAAAATAATTTGCGAAAACATTAAGATTATGGGAAAGCGAAATAAAAATGGTTGTGTACCTATAAAATTGTTAAATGATCAACATTTCCAAATCCTAGAAACTAAATGCTATTGTGCGTAATAGTAAGCAGGAAGGACATGTTAAATTTAATTTCGGTTCAGTGAATACACATAGCATGCAATTAGAAAAAAGTGGCCATTAAATATTTAGCCTTTACATAGGTACGCGTAGAAAGTGAATGAAAATTAGAACTAAGCTCAAGTTAGTTAGCAATCTATTAAAGATCCAATTGCATCCTAAATAAATAGAGTGGTAGGGAGCGTTTTGCCTTCGAAGAGGCAATAAGTGAGAAATGGTACTTTATACATAGTGATTAGTACATTAGATAAAGATACTAGGCATAGTTAATAGGCAATGTGTATAGATATTTGGATGCATGTATTTAAGTAGAGGGAATAAATAGATCAGAATCCGCTGGCATTGGCATCCACTCTATAATTGTCTTCCCGAAATAAATGTAGGTTCAGTTTAGCTTTCTGTCTCTACAGTCAGTCACAGTCTGCTCTCTACAGATGGATCACGACATGGAGATACAGCATCAAGATTACACTACTGGTACAGAGCGTCGAGCTTAGAACCAATTCAGGATTGAGATCAAGAGAAGCAAATAGTCTACACAACAAAGTCGGGGCAAATAACTCGCTCTACTCCATTCCCAACTCGTCTGACTGAAGTCTAAATTCAAGCCGAGACGCCTTTCCCCCAAACCATCCGCATATATTATGTAGGTAAAATGCACTGAGAAAAAGGTGACGAGGACGTTCTGTTGTGTAACAGTATTTTTATGGAACTTCTAATTGTGATACCCTTCTGTACAAAACAGCACACCACTACTACTGCACTCTCCACCACACAAAAAACAAACATCTCGCCAGTATCAAGAGGACCAACTTATTCTCTAACTTTATTTATTATTCCAAACATAAAGGGAAAATTAGAAATCCCACATTCAGTTCAGTATATTGGATGATGTAATCCATGACGTTGTGCTGCGTGTAGCGTTACACAATACAGCATTCGAAATTGAGCCTCGTAATTATGATGTATCTAATGATGATGTTATTTATATACATGCCTAATGATGTCTGTTTAATAACCGCAGAAAACGATAGCTTTGTACTTGAAATTGGGAATGAAAAACGATAGTATGCTATAAAATCCCTTATATTATTATATCCCAGTTAACACCCATAGAAGGATGTATTTATATCTCCACCGCGCCGCTGTATAGCTGAATATTACCAGGCAAAGCCGAAATTTCTATGTAAAAAGCTAAATACAGTATGCAACAGATCATTTAGAAAATTCATGTTGTATATTGTATTAGCACTTATTTGTATAACAGTATATTATACTGATTTTAGTTAAATTGTAAGTAGTAATATTTTAGCACCTAAAATTGTAGTATAAAATTGTAACTGTCATTAACGTTAGCGTAGTAGTGCGTGCGAGTGCTATTAATTGAGCAAAATGAGTACTACTGCTAGAAGAACCAAGATATCATCTTTTAATGCAAAAGCACAAAGTAAATATAATTTAGTTAAAGTAGAAGTAGATACGCGACTGCAGAAAGCTAATATTACATACTGGGCATGTATAGATAGACATATCTATGTCTGGACAGAGCCATATTCTCCGTTACGAACAATGCCTATCTGTACAAGTGTAGTATTTCAACTTTTTTTGCGATTTTCAGTTTTTTTAGAGTATCGCGTTCGTATATTGTATATACTTTAGGAAGTTTTACTATTTAAACTCTGTAATACATAGTCCATTAGTTGTAAATATTGGAATAAGCAAGTAAACTTGTCGAACTGCAGCAGAATAGGCAGAGGAAAATATAGGAGCGCAGTGTCTGAACAGTAGTGGCGGATAGTGGAAAAGCATTAGCATCCATGAAAGCCACAAGGTGTATAGAATATTGAATACGGAAATATATTATGTTGAAATGCACGAAAATAGACACGTTATATGTATCGGTTGGGTAAGTTAGGCCTTAATCGGATGTAATAATATACATAGGAGGACATAGAAAGAAGTATACTTAATATATGATTTTGTATAGATATAATATGGTAGGAGACTATTTTTCTTGTCGTTACTTATGTAGTTAGTAGTAGAGAATGCATTATTGGCAATGGTAATTATATGGCATGCTGCTTTCCTGTTATATTCTATGAAGCTAGTTAAGAGTATTGTGTTGTTTGTAAGCGCATACCGGGGCCGACGGGTGAAAAAAGGTAAAAAATTCGGTAGGATTCATTTTGTTCTGCACAGAGTCAGGGATTGGGGACGAGAGTCTGTCTCTGAAGTCAAAAGATACGCTGAGGATGACGAAGCAAAGAAATCTGAATAACTTTTTACAGTACAATTAACTGAGTGAAGTGAACTGAAGTCAGAACAATGGTAGCAGCGTTTGTTTTAGTATGTCACATCATTGGTATCTCCGATCCTTTGTATTTCCTTTACATTTGCATGAATTTCGGATAGTAGGGAAAGAATTGAAGAGAATGGGAAATGAGTCAGTGAGAGAAGAGGAGGATCTCCCTCCTGATGGTTGCAATGCATGTACATACTTATCTGTAGTCTGTAGTCTGCCTGTTCTCTTCTGTAGTAGTAGTAACAGATTTTTGGGTCGTGAATGTATTACTACCTAGTTAATGTTCTTTACGTGTTAGAATATAATATTTCCTTTACACATACGATACATACTATAGGAGTTTTGGTGGAAGTATTGGTAGGATGCTGAAAAAGTAAGTCTATAAAAACAGTTTGGGATCTGAGATGCAAGTTTGAGAATGTTGAGGGAAGATTGGTTTGCTTTATTTTCGTTTGGTAAAAGCAGTAAAAGATTTTCGATGCTATGCTTTGATTTGGTTAGGATATGTTAGCATTTCTTCGTTTACTTGCACGTTTCTTGCAATGAGAGATTAAAAATCCGTAGCCGAGTGAGTCTATTAGTGTATTTTTCTCGATAAGTTTGTATATAGATATAAAACAGTGGGTTGTTTTGCTGGTAAAACGATCTTGTCTCAAAATTGTCGACAATGAAAGGCAGGGAAGCAGGCAGAGTCTAGCAAAAATCAACACGAAGGAAGATTTTCTTGAATTTTCTATGCAGAAAGCTATGTACTCCTATGTATCAACATTTTGGTATACAGAATACAGACTGCTATTGCATTACCTTCTATACTATACTGTACACTGTTATGTTATGGCCTATTCTTTCAAGGAAAGTTCATTGGATTACGTTGTATAAAGGAGATGAACAGGAAAGTAAGTAGTAAAGACTAATAATGCTGTATAGACTGGGCCCGTTAAATACTTGGCACTTGGCAAAGATCCACCTGCCCCAAAAATGGCACTGGGGCTCTTTGAAGGTATGAGCTAAGGGGTTTACTTACCGCTGACGGATATTCTTGGAGAAAACTTTGGTTTCAGTTTAGATCAACCCGGCCGGTTGTCGTCCTCCTCCAATATTCCATCCTCACAACCCAAGAACCCGACCGATACTTTAAAACCGACTTTCACTTCTGTTGCTCCCCGCAGAACAGCTTTCGACCGTAAGTGATCCACGTTCGTGTGTATTTCACGTTTTTTTTGTGTAGTTTACATTTAATTGGGCTGAATCAATTGTGGAAACTGGAAAATCAAACTTTCAAATTGAATGGATTTGCATTTTGACAAGTGAAAATCAATCACATTTCATCAGTGTGTTGTATTTATCTGAATCAGTTCGGCATACACATCTTTTTCAATAAAAATCAAACAAAGGAATTTCTTACCTTATTATTATGGATATCCTATCTTTATGTACAATAGTGAAAAAGTTTCTTTACTTATCCTCGTTTCCGCCATGGAATTGTACAGTATTTTGTGGAAGAATACAAGTAAATTAATTAACATCAATGGAAGACAAGTTTGAGCTGTGAAATTTGAGTATTGTTCAAAATGTTAATACTGGAAGGAAATCTGCCGAAGATTGGAAGCTTTCCAAAAAGGATGTGTATGCTGGATTGATGAGGATGTTCCGAGAAGACTTGCGTTGTTTCACACTCCCAATGGAGCAATAAACAGAGTTTCACGGCAGCCATTTTATTTCATCAATTGACCTCAGCCCAATTACCAGCTTGAATCGATTTATTTTCTTTATTTTCACAAATACTTTCTTAAAATTCCCATTCCGCATTCTAAATGAAGAATTATTTGATTTTGCAATTTTAGGAAAGCTCAAGGGCTGTTCATTTCAAGGGCTGTTCGTTCGTTCCGTAAGACTAATCTAATCCAAAGGTCGTTCCGTAAGTTGTGCCACTGAAACCCGCACAACAAAATGGTTATTGAACAAAAATTCAAAGCGGGTGAGGAACCCGATCCATCGGAGTACTTGTACATCTCCTTGGAACAGAGGCGATTAGATCAAACAAAGCCTTACGATGCCAAGAAGGCTTGCTGGGTACCAAGTGAAATGGAGGGTTTCGTCCAGGGTGAAATCCGAGGAGCCAAGGGTGATTTGGTTACAGTCTTCGCCAACAACGAGGTGACCTTTTCATAATTTGTTCATTTACCTCATACATTCATTAATCATGTGGCAGAATTTCAATTTAAGTACACATTTACAGGAGAAACAATGGAAAAAGGAGCAAGTAGGACAAGTCAACCCTCCAAAGTATGAAAAGGCTGAGGATATGTCCAACTTGACTTTCCTTAATGATGCCTCTGTGTTGCACAACTTGAAGCAACGTTATTACACCAAGCTGATCTACGTAAGTGTCATACATTTATGAAAATGCAAACTACGCAGAAAATATATTTGAACCGTATCTTCCTCCGCACTCTGCACTGAGTACGAAAGTAGCTTTACCGAGAAGCATTCTTAAGAAGGACGCAGATATAATAGAAACTTTTTTGGCAAAATAGGATTTTCCTTTAAGCAATCCCTAAATATCAGCAAAAACCAGCCAATGAGTAGACACATGGAGATTTCCGCAATTTGCAGCGCAGTAGATATCTTTTTTTTTAACTATCCGAGTAAAACTAGGTATCCCCTTTGTAACTATATATTTACAACTAAAATTCAAAACGAAGTCTATTTCAACTGGCCTTTAAAAATGCATTATGAGAAAAATATCACCCAGTTAGCCTAACTTTTATAAGTAGTCCATGAAAAATATGTTTTTAATTGCGTTGCATAATGTATGAATGTATTATTCAGGATCTCATACCATGCATTTTCTCATTGAGAACAAAGAGATGATAAAATAAGGAGTATAAAGCCTTTCTATAAAGAATCCTCTATATATGCATGCATACTAGTGTTATTATGCCGTATGCAAATGTAATAGAAAAGTACGCAGTGTGAAGATGATCATTGTAAGTTGTAGTAACATGAGCTGTGTTTTGAGCGAGTCCCTCTATCTCTGTCTGGATGTCTATTTTGGGTTGATTCACATTTTGCACATCCTTGTCTTTAATACAGTATGTGTAGCAAAGCTCTTCCCATCCTATTTATATGCTCCAAAGTCTCAGCGTATCAAGGAAAGGCACATAAAATTCCGGAGCTACTCGCACCAGCTCCGTCAATTACACAGAGGCATATAAATAGCATTGGAGTCCCAAATGTGTTAAGGAAATGTTTTACTCTGCGGCTATAGTTTACCTTCAGCGAACTAAGTACAGCATATCTTCAGACAGCCTTTCTACATATTGTTGAAGTTTTTGAAGCTGAACATGTAGCAACAATATCGATGATACAATTGTTACTAGTATTCGTGCCACAAGCAATTCAAAAATACTCGATGAAGATGACTTTCCCAAATTATATGCGTATTAAAAGAATATTTTCTGCGTATTTTGTCTGAAATAAACTAATGTTTGGCTAATTATGATTTTCAGGAGCAAAAAATATTAAAAATGTTTTATTTTAACTAATAGACCTACTCCGGCTTGTTCTGTATCGCTATCAATCCCTACAAGCGTTATCCCATTTACACCCAGCGTGCCATGAAGATCTACCACGGCAAGAGGCGTAATGAAGTTCCACCTCACATCTTCGCCATTGCTGATGGTGCCTATTCAGAAATGTTGACCAGTAAGTTGACTATAATGCGTATCAGCCTGTTCATTTAACAAATTAATGAAAAATGATAATTAGGATGTCAATCAAGATGAGATATAAATATCTGAGGGAAGCTCAGTATGATTAAATGAATGAAAAACGAGGAGTAGACTGTCTACGTAGTAAGAAACATGAAAGTCTGGCTTTAGAAGCTAAGAAAATGTTGAACGGGTGAAGTAAGGAGGAAATGTTTTAGAGAGGAGGTTGAAAAGTAGGGAAATGTGGTGCTGTTGAGTTGTGTCGTGATATGGTAACCATATATAGGTATGTCTTCGAACGGAACAGGATGCATTTAAAAATAAACTACACCAACACTAGCGTTGTGTATGTGAGAGTTGCTTCGAGTCTAAAGATTCCTGTTGGCAAAATGCCTTTCGTGTTGACAATGCATGAAAATGAGTCTATAGTTTATCTATACAGAATAAAGCCTCCTCCATCAACAGCTTCTGTTTAATGTTTATCTTATCATA
Organism: Tomocerus nigrus; assembly: GCA_019776505.1. Classification (NCBI taxonomy): domain Eukaryota; kingdom Metazoa; phylum Arthropoda; class Collembola; order Entomobryomorpha; family Tomoceridae; genus Tomocerus; species Tomocerus nigrus. The sequence continues at coordinate 10,176 of JABASI010000061.1, read as the reverse complement.
AAGAATTCTATTAAGATTCGTTCTTGGAGCCTAAATTATCATCAGGATGCTAAATTCAATCTCTGTTGATGTTATGATATGAGCATTACCTATGAAATATTGAGTTATAATTCAGGGTGGAGTGGGTGGCAAAAATGTAGGTAGATATTCAAGCATGAAGTGTAGGCCGGTGTACAAACCGTGGCATGAGAAACATTAATTACTTTTTTATGATGATGCATATTATAAATATCTAACTATTGCCGTATCAAAATGTATTTTTACCACAAAATGCCGCAAGTACTACTAATATTGAACAAATTGAGTCAGCGAACAAATTAATCCAACATGTTTTTTTAACTTTTCTTTACAGACCATGAAAATCAGTCCATTTTGATCACGTAAGTTGGCAATATTGTAATTGAGTGATATCTTTTTTAAATTACATATATACATCTGGCAATAATAACTCACTTTGAAAACAGAGGAGAATCTGGTGCCGGAAAAACTGAGAACACGAAGAAGGTTATTGCCTACTTCGCTTCCGTCGGTGCCTCTGGAAAGGCTGGAGAAGAGAAGAAGGTAATTTGCATGTATATAAAATTTTCCTTTACACGTCATGTTATAAAGATGCTGTGTATGTAATTATGTAAATTTTCTCCTATGTAGATCTCCCTTGAAGACCAAATTGTCCAAACTAACCCTGTACTTGAGGCTTTCGGTAACGCCAAAACAACGCGTAATGATAACTCCTCCCGATTCGTAAGTTCCTTTCAACTGTTTTAAATTGCATTTTTCCGAATCTCATGTGGGCTCTATAAAACTATTTTCGTTCTTCATTCCATAATAGGGTAAATTCATTCGTATCCATTTCGGACCAACTGGTAAATTGGCTGGTGCTGATATTGAGACCTGTAAGTTTCACATTTTTAAATATTCGGTTATAGGAATTTGGATGTGCTGAAATTAAACATGAATCTTATGCTTATACAGATCTGTTGGAGAAGGCTCGTGTCATCTCTCAACAGCCTCTTGAGCGATCTTACCATATTTTCTACCAAATCATGTCCGGCAGCGTTCCTGGAGTAAAGGGTAAAAATAATATTCTTATTTACAAAATTTTATACGCATTTGTAATCATTGAAATGGCACCAGTGCGGTAATATTAGAAAATATGCCTTTAATATCTTTGAATTTGGTCGAAAGTTGGGAAACCTTTTTTCAATGTATAATATTCAAGTAAGGAACCCCTGAACTTATAATGTATAATTTAATAATGATAACTTTCGTCATCACAGACATGCTTTTCCTCTCCAACGACCCCCACGATTATTACTACGTGTCTCAAGGCAAACTTACCGTACCCGGTATGGATGACGCTGCGGAGTTCGAACAGACTCATGTGAGCAGGAATTGTCTTATTTTAGAGAATCAAATGAGAAAATAATTAAATATTTTTAGAATCTCCTTTGACTTCAATGCGAATTTCTCATTTGAACTTCTCTAAAATCTCCAAAAATTAAATTAATATTTTCCTGTACTGGTATACCCCTACGAACTCTGTCCCGGGTGATATCGTGCGTTTTAAAATCCATGAGTCTTTCAATATTGAACATGATTTGACAAACTTTTCCCTATAATTATCTCTTGTAAACCTTGTGTTGTCATTTTCCCCTGTATATGTCGGATAATTTCCACCCTTGGTTTGGATAAAAGGTTTTCCCATGATTTCTCCCGTATTTCTGCCCCTGATTTGTGAACAGCTATCTATACTTAAAATACATTCCTGTAAAACACGCCCAAGTACTTACAAGTACAAAGCGTTTGTCTTACAACTTTTGAGTGTGAAATGGGAGTTTTCAGAGTTTATAATTCTGTAGCTCAATTATTGGAGTGTACCTACCTACTTTGATTTGGCAGCGTGGTAAGTATTCCCCGTAGAGTGTACCCCATTTTGAAAATTGCCCTACTGTCGCTAATAGTTGTGCCGTGCCTATATATAAATGGTTTATACCTAGCGCATAATAATTACCTATTCTATTGAAATCAATATGATGATACAGTTGATACCCTACATTCCAATCCTATTGTGCATGTGTTGAATTAATGGAAACCTTTTGTAGAACTGTGTTCACTCGGGCCGGATATTCATGAATACCCATTGCAATCCATGGGAAAAACTACTATTCCAGGTATCGATGACGCTGAGGAATTTGACGTAACACATGTAAGTAAATGAGAAACGACAGCGTTGAAAATGTCAAAATAGCTACCACAGTCTTGTATACATAAATGTTCAATTATCAATGTTTAATTTATATAATTTTGCTTCGAAGTTTTCTAAGAGGAATGTCAACTTAATCATTATTTCTGTATGTAATTCACTTATGCAAGGTCAATATTAATCGGTTATGTTGTGAATGTTGGCTGATCTGTAAAAATATCAATATAATTTATGTATGTACATAATGAAATTTATCCACTTGAACAATATTGCTATGATCCAGTCCCAGTCTGTAGGGTATGAGGAATGATTTCGAATTTATCGCAGTACTAGTTGTCCAAGTTTTCCTTCTAAGGATACTTTCAATCGCACATAATATGCACTTTTAGCACGTCAAATCGCAACATAATTTTAGTGTTACATCATATGATGTAAAGGAACTATTGCAAATGCAAGTACAAATAACACCTGAAATTACTCACTTAATTCCAAATTGAAATGCTCTAAATTGCTTCATGAGTGGTTTAACTTGAATATTTTGAGTGTAGCATGCAACTAAGTCCTAAAGCTTACCATGATGCTTTTTATGTGTATTTCTTCCTGTAACTGATAATTGTGGTACGATGTAAGGAAATTTAAGTAGTCCAAGGAGAAAAATTAATTTCAAATATGTTGTGAATAAAGATTGCCTTTGATGTATTGGGCTTCACGAAACAAGAGCGAGAAGATATTTACAAGATCACCGCTTCCGTTATGCACTTGGGAGCCATGAAATTCAAGCAGAAGGGTCGTGAAGAGCAGGCCGAAGCTGATGGTATCGAAGTAAGTTTGTTCTCAATATATTTATATCATATATCTTTCGTTAATGTAATGGCCTGGAAAACTGATTTTTTTTTGTATTTTAGGAAGGTAATAGAGTCGGTAAGCTGCTTGGAATCATCGGAGATGAATTGTACAGGAACATCACCAAGCCCAGAATTAAGGTCGGTACCGAGTTCGTCACCAAGGGTCAGAACGTCAACCAATGCGTCTACTCTGTCGGTGCCATGGCTAAGGCCATGTTCGATAGGCTCTTCACCTTCTTGGTTAAGAAGTGTAACGAGACTTTGGACACCAAGCAAAAGCGATCTCACTTCATCGGTGTATTGGATATCGCCGGTTTTGAGATTTTCGATGTAATTTTTTCTTAATTCTTATTTTCAACTTATAATTTTGTTAAATATTATCAGTGATCTTATTATCTGTCTTTCCTTATTTCAGTTTAACGGTTTCGAACAGCTTTGCATCAACTTCACTAATGAGAAGCTTCAACAGTTTTTCAACCATCACATGTTCGTTCTTGAGCAAGAAGAGTACAAAAAGGAAGGTCTTGATTGGATCTTTGAGGATTTCGGTATGGATTTGCAAGCCTGTATTGAACTCATGGAGAAGGTATGATTTTTCTGGACCAAAAAATAATTTCGGTGGAATTGAACTTTTGATAAGCAAATCTTTTATTTTTATTCAGCCCATGGGTGTGTTCGCCATCCTTGAGGAACAGTCTATGTTTCCCAAAGCCACCGATCAGTCTTTCGCTGACATGTTGAAAGCTAACTTGCTGGGCAAGTCTCCCTGCTTCATCAAGCCCAAACCACCAAAGCCCGGTCAGGCTGAGGCTCACTTCTCTTGCACCCATTATGCCGGAACTGTAAGAAAAGACTCTTGAGCACATGAAAATAATTATTTCGGAAACATATTTAATTTTAAACATTTTATTCTTTAGGTCCCTTACAATATCACTGCCTGGCTTGAGAAGAACAAGGATCCCTTGAACGACACTGTCGTCGATCAGTACAAAAAGGGATCCAACGCTTTGATGCAAGAGATCTTCGCTAACCATCCTGGACAGTCTGCTGCTCCTGACGCTGGTGGCGGCAAGGGTACATGACAGATTGAAACAATATGGCCTTAAATATAAAATTCGTTTTTACAATAGCCCAAATTCAAGTTTTTGAATAGGAAAATGTACAATATTTTAGATTTACCTCGACATTTATTTTTTTCTATTTACAATTTCACATTTTTTTCTTATTTCTACTCGAATGTAGTGCAATGTGAAAAAGCATGCTGGAACGCACAAATGCTAATTTATTTTAATTTTCTGCAACTAAAGGCTATATATGTATGTATGGTTTAGCCATTACGTTAATAGGAAGACTTTTCGATAAACTTATTTCCAATATCGGAGAGGTAGTAATGAACAGGCTAAGAATTGCCTGTATTCCGAATTGAGGAGGACCAAGTGAGAAAATTGTATAATTTCGATTAAATGCTGACTTTATGTGATCTGTGAACAGGAGGTGGCAAGAAGAAGGGTGGCTTTGCTACTGTCTCATCCTCTTACAGGGTTAATACTTAAATATTTCATGCAATGTCACTAAGTTAATGTTTTTGAAAATTTCCCCTTTCCCCTGATCTGCCAGTTTGAGTTTCAACCCTTGGATTTCTGTCTGTGTTAGTGTTGAAACCTTCTTGTCGATTAGTTAGAAGGTTGATATACTATACTACATACCACGATTGAAATGAAATCGATTTGAATTGATTGTGTTTTCCTTGTATGACATTATTTTCAATGAATCCCCCAGTGAAACCGGGAACAGTTCTGTCAATCTACATTACACTCATCCACCCATTGCCTGTCCTGTTGTCATTCTCTGAATTATTTTTCTATCGGTGAGAAAAACCACCTTAGGTACTATCTAGCGTTCGGTTGATTTTCTTTCTTTTTAGTTCCTGCCCTTGCCCTTCATAATTCTCTACCCTCTAGTTGGTTGACTTGAACCATGCAAAACGAATCCAGCGAAATTCCATAGTCAAACCGTACGGAAACTGTACAGTAGTTTCTCTTGTGAGTTTAGCACTTTTCATAGAATTCAGTGAAAAGGTTTGTCATTTACATGTCTACTGTAAGTGGTACCTTTAGCTTTAGTTGTTGAACGCCTCGCCTGCTGCCTTGCACCTGAAATATAAAAAACTGCTTTCTCTACTATAAATTCTCCTGTTGCCTCTTGATTTGAATATAAGCTCGCGGCGAATTTTTGCAGTTGCATCTTTTTCGAAGCTTTATTTTTCTTTTTTGTGCCTCAGTTTGGGTTCAAATATCATGTTTGGCCAATCTAATTGGCTCATGTAGTGGATGGTGCATGTTCTAATTTATTATTTTTATAATTGCACGTTGAAAAATAAATAAGCTTTTAAAATTAGGTAGCATTGGCTATGAAAGAGTCTAACAATTCTGTTCAATGTAAATCCAACAGGAGCAACTTAACAGCTTGATGACCACCTTGAAGGCTACCCATCCTCATTTCATCCGTTGTATTATTCCCAATGAAGTCAAGACACCAGGTATGGAAAACTCATTTATTTGTCATATCTATCGCTTACCCAGCGTACAAGTTGATTCACAATACATGACTTTCCTTTTCAATTTTCTCAGGCTTGATTGATTCTCACTTGGTAATGCATCAGCTTACCTGTAATGGTGTGCTTGAGGGTATCCGTATTTGCCGAAAGGGATTCCCCAACAGGATGGTCTACCCTGACTTCAAGCATCGGTATGAATTCTTTAAAAGCGAAAAATTATATCTATTTATGTGCATAATAATGTGATATTAATGTGATACAACGGAAATGTAAATTGTACAAAGTGCCATAAGACAATAGAATTTCAGCGGAAGACTCAAGAAGATAATAGGGATCGGGGTGTTGGGAAGCATTTTAAAAGTTTTCAGATTTATATTTTTGATATTTCTCTCTAAGGTACTTAATCTTAGCTTCCGCTCAAATGCAAGCTGAAAGCGAAGATAAGAAAATGGCCAAAGCTTGCTTTGACACAGTTGCATTGGATGCTGATAAATACCGAGTCGGCCACACCAAGGCACGTAGATTATGCAAGTTATTTTTCGACCATGTGTCTTGCACATGCACTTGCATTGAGTATTTTGTTTTTGGAACGGTGATACCCCACCCCATATTTTGATATTTTGGAATGCAAAATAAGTGTATCCTATGATTGCAATGCAACGTCTATATTTGGAATGAGAACCTTTTGTGTTATGAAATGATGTGACCCCTTTTTCAGGAAATATTCGTATAGGAAAGGAAAAACATGTGGGATAATTGATATAACGCAGTAGTGAAACATTCTACTGTTTTATCATTTGTCCTATAAAACTTATGTTTCTTGTGAAGGTATTTGATTCTGGCCTCCGCCCAAATGTTGGCAGAGTCAGAAGACAAGAAAATGGCTGAAGCTTGCTTCAAAGTTGTAAGCCTGGAGGCAGACAAATTTCGCGTTGGTCATACCAAGGCATGTGGTTCCAAAAATTCAGACTTACTTATACATTTTCTTAGTAGCATAGAAATACTATTGTTTCTTTTTCAGTATCTAGCAAAATTTGGCAGCAAAATGTAGTAGTATACCTTTTCCCTCATTTAATATTGTAATTTGATTACAAATGTATTTACAAAAATGTAGAAGAAATTCCTCAGAAAAAGAAGATGATGAGAAAATCAAACTCATTTAAAATGATCAACGTTTCTAGTAATTGTAGTAATTGCTTCGTATAAAACGTGTAGACTATGTATCCCTTAAATAGTACCCTTGTTTTTGATGAATGTCTTTGTGTAATGGATCTATGAACCAGATCCCCTGCACTTTTCTCTAATGAATCTATATAAATAAGATTCTCTGCACTTTTTTGAACTGTGTAAACGAACGGAAAGCTCGAGAAAACTTTCCTTTTTGGTGTGAACCCCTACTATCCATAAAAAGAAAAATTGGCCCTTGATTGAAACGATCGGACCCGTCGTAGAATAATTTCCCCGTGTAAATAACTTGGTGGCAAACAAATTCGATGTCTATCAATCAAAATCGACTGTATCTTCATCGTGAATTTTCTTCTGTCCCAATTACAAAAGAGAGAAGCTAAATTGATTTGTTATTTCCTATCCAAAGGTATGTTATCATAGCCTCAAAACAAATGAAGGCTGAGACAGAAGACAAGAAAATGGCTCAAGCATGTTTTGATGTGATCCAACTGGATGTGGATAAATTCAGACTGGGTCATACCAAGGCATGTTTATCAATTTTTGAGATTTTGTTCAAATTATGCAACGCTATACTATTTCAAATGACTTTTTGCAGTTTAACTGAATGTTCTGTTACTAGCTGTCGATTTTAAAGCTTGAAAATTACCACGAAGGCAAACTAAAGATTAGATCTAGATGCTGCTACGATTGTACTGACAGATAATAATTACTTGTAATATTACTTAGATTAGAAGTTAGATTGCTAAAAGAACTGTCCTGTCTTGTCTTTAAATTGATTTAGTTTACGATATATAAAGCTTCGTTTCAATGGTCGACTGAAAACATTTGAATGAGTGGGTAGTCATTAAAGCTTCTCACATATTTAGAAGAGCAGGGAATGGAAATCATTCCGTGTTATTTTCTGCTCATTTCAAAATGTGGTTTATATCGACGTAAAAAATGATTGATGCTTCGAATTGTATGTTGTATGATGAATGCCCTTAGTTTTATACCTGTGCAAAATTGCAGACGCTTGTATACGTCTTGCGTAAGATTGCTTTTAATTATGTATGTGGTTGTTTTAACTTTTAACTGTCTTTGCTTGTATATTATATTTGTCAAAATCTCTAATGCTTTTAACAACTGACATAAAACGCTATGAAACGATGCTAATTGAAATTCCTGTTGATCATCGCCATTAGGTATTCTTCCGTGCCGGTGTTTTGGGTGAACTTGAAGAAATCCGTGACGAAAAACTTGGTAAGATCATCACATGGATGCAGGCTGTCATTAAGGGATACCTCGCCAAGAAGGAATACCAACGACTCCAAGACCAACGGTAAAAATAAACGAAACCTCTCATTTAACAATTTTTTTTAACAATTACCTATGCAATATAATTCCTGAAAATATAAATATGGTTCCTTTGTTTTTCGTAGTATTGCTTTGCAAGTTGTCCAACGTAACTTGAGACGGTACTTGCAATTGCGTACCTGGGCTTGGTTCCTTCTGCTTCAACGCGTCAAACCTCTTCTCGGAGCCACCCGTATTGAGGATGAGTTGAGGGTAAGGGCTATAAAATAGTTAATGTGACTAGTCACTTAGGCCTATGGTTAACTTCTCATTTAAAATAACAATTTTTAATGGACTGTGACGAATGATTGTAGAAACTTGAAGAGAAGGCCGTCAAGGCTGAGGAAGCAGCTGCCGCTGTTGAAACCGCCCGTAAGGATCTCGAAACAAAGAACGCCCAAATCGCTCAAGAGAAGGCCGACCTTTTGGCTCAATTGGAGAAGGAGCGTGGATCTCTTGGTGACTTCACCGAGAAGCTCAACAAAGTCAGCGCCCAGAAGGCTGATTTGGAGGCTCAAGTTCAAGTAAGTTCATCTGAAAATTGTCAACACAAAAACCATTGACATAAAATCGTATAGTATAAAGTAAGCGTCATTATTTAAAAAACGTAGGACACCCAAGAGCGCCTCCAACAAGAAGAAGAAGCTCGCAACCAACTTTTCCAGACCAAGAAGAAGTTGGAGCAAGAACTTGGCGGACTTAAGAAGGAACTCGAAGATTCTGAGTTGGCCATCAACAAGGTTGAGGGAGACAAGGCCACCAAGGACCATCAAATCCGCAACCTCAATGATGAGATCGCCCGTCAAGATGAACTCATCAACAAGTTGAACAAGGAAAAGAAGCACATCCAAGAAATCAACGCCAAAACCGCCGAAGAACTCCAGGTATGCAATCATCGGCTACCTAATTTTCATATTGTGCTACATGTTGGAGAGTCAAATATCATATCCATAATACGATTTTAATTTTCATAGGGAGCCGAAGATAAGGTCAACCATCTCACCAAAGTTAAGGCCAAGTTGGAGCAGACCCTTGACGAGTTGGAAGATTCCCTTGAGCGCGAGAAGAAACTCCGAGCTGACATTGAGAAATCCAAGAGGAAGGTTGAGGGAGACCTCAAGCTGACCCAGGAAGCCGTGTCAGATCTCGAGCGCAACAAGAAGGAACTCGAACAGACCATCCAACGCAAGGACAAGGACATCTCTTCCCTCACTGCCAAGTTGGAAGACGAACAGTCCCTTGTAGCTAAGCTCCAGAAGCAAATTAAGGAACTCCAGGTAATTCCGTAAAAATGTTTGACAAACATGTAGTTAAATAATAATCTGTACTAATAAGTGCATTTACTGTTGTATCTTTAGGCCCGCATTGAAGAGCTCGAGGAAGAACTCGAAGCCGAACGTCAAGCCCGTGCCAAGGCTGAGAAGCAACGATCTGATCTTGCTCGTGAATTGGAAGAACTTGGCGAACGTCTTGAGGAGGCTGGCGGAGCTACATCCGCTCAAATCGAACTCAACAAAAAGCGTGAGGCTGAGTTGTCTAAACTTCGTCGGGATGTTGAAGAATCCAACATTCAACATGAAGCTGCCATGGCTAACATCCGCAAGAAGCACAACGACGCTGTTGCTGAAATGGCTGAACAAATCGACACCTTGAACAAGCTCAAGGCTAAGTAAGATCCTATCTATATCTAAATGAAAATACATAATTTTATTAAGCATTTTTGAAAGATAATGCTTATTTGATGAAATTGTGAATGATTGTAGGGCCGAGAAGGAGCGATCTTCAATGGGAGCTGAGCTGAACGACATCCGAGCTGGAATCGACCACATCAGCAACGAAAAGGCCGGACAAGAGAAGATCAACAAGCAATTGCAACAAGCTATCAACGATCTCCAAGGCAAGTACGAAGAGGCCTCACGCACACTTGGCGATCTCGACAACGGCAAGAAGAAGTTGGCCGTTGAAAACAGTGACCTGTCCCGACAACTGGAAGATGCCGAGTCCCAGATCTCTCAATTGAACAAATTGAAGATCTCCTTGGCCACTCAGTT
>JABASI010000060.1:0-64541 GCA_019776505.1 Tomocerus nigrus | reverse complement strand
ATTCAATTTATCTGGCAATTGACAATACCGTACACTTTCAACTTTCGGGAGTCTTTCGTCGTATCCGTGTAGTTGACAAAATTCAATCAAATCTTCCCTACACCTGAATATTTTGAAAGGAGCGGGTAGCTCTTGTTATGCCATGTGACTATGAGATGTGTAGAGTGTAAATAATGAGTCATAGATTAAAATAAGACAGCTTGGGCGTGCCATACCGAGGCCGAGTTAGCTAGCATAGGTACCTAAATGCCAAACCCGACTACCCGACCGACCGGCTAGCGGCTGTCTCATGCCTTCTGAGAATCCTATATAGCGTTATCACCAGAATGAACATTGCGAGATGTCCGAAATCCGTGTTAATTTAAAACTAAGAAATTATTTTTTAAACAGTATCTGTTTAGAAACCAAAGTAAATTACCTGTACTTTTCATTTAGCTATTGTGTGGCCAATTTACTACTCTATGTGCCGTTCTTAATGAACTGTAAATTCATTAATGAATATGAATATTTATCTATTTAAGAGTTTTATGCTGCTAGTAATTTTTTTAACAACTTATTATTAATATTCAGTAATTTTTTTAACAACTATTATTAATATTCAGTAATTTTTTTAACAACTATTATTAATATTCAGTAATTTTTTTAACAACTATTATTAATATTCAGTAATTTTTTTAATGACTTTTTTCATTGCATTTCTCCAATTAATTAATATACAGCCCCCAACAATCCTCATGGAAACACATTGGTTTGAGGCCTAAATCATTTGACATCCATCCGGCTTATTCTTATCGTATAGTCTATTTTGGATCAGACTTTTGTTTCTAAAGTATTTTAATCTACTTTTATGACAATATTTTTCCCCATAGGCTAAAAGTTGTTTCAGCAGGATTCTGTTTTGATGCGGCGACAAATAACATGGTTCAGGAAAGCAGGAGTTTTCTATTATAGTCATGCAATTGAAAAATTGAGGACACCCGCCTCAGACAGTTTCTGTTTCGGCTTACACTGTTTTGGTGTGGTCTGTCTGGGTGACTAGGACAGGACGTATACTGTATTTGAGTTCTGTCTGGCGAGCCTATCCTTATTCCTCTTCACCGTCCATAATCAAAATCAACAGGGACCACAAAATTTCGGCAGAGGAAAGCTTGAACGGCTTGAATTGTATGAAGCAGTTGAGCAGCGGCCTTGGTTGGGCTTGGTCTTCTATGGGTCCTTCCGAATCCATAACAATGGCGTTGTGATCTTGTGATATCATCGTCAATTTTGTAAATTTGAATCCCACCCATAAGCGATATATCGACATCGTCATCGACACATCATAATAAGTGGAAAGATTATCTCATCTTTGCTTTGGTGACTACTCGTTTACTGGACTGGGTGGAAACATTGCCGATTGCAGGAAAAGGCAAAAAGGAATATATCGCATCAATCTCTCCAGTCGATGATCAAAGGTACCCTTATCTTGTTTTTAGATAAAGTCAAAAGTAGGTAAACAAAATCCAAGTAGTTTAACTATTGTCTATAAGATTATAATTTTTTATTATACATTATATAGCTGTTAGCGTTATACAGTTATCAAAGGCACATAATAGTTTTGTAGGATTATCAGAGAGAAGCTGATAATGTCAGTTGTTTGTAACGCATATATTCAGTTGTCAATAAAATACTGAAAAGTTACAAAAGAAGGCAGAACTTTACTAAATAAATTATGTAATTATAATAGTCAAGTTTGAAGTTATTATTATGATATATCGATATCCATACAAATGCCAAACTTCAAACTTGAAGTTAGGTCAGTATACAGTTTGAAATACAGGTCAATGGCTTTTATGTTTTGATTACGTTTGACGTTATGTCAGTGTAGTGCATAATAATAAACGGTAATAGTCAATAGTGCTGCCAACCTCACAGTCAACACAACAGTGACAGTCATGATGTCATGAATGCACCTATTCATTAATTTTTAAAAGATCTTTTCGTCGGGAAGTCAGAAGTAAGTTGTATATAGAAAGCCATTATTTTAGTTTCCCAGTTTCTGATTATTTGTTATTGTTTATGTTTACATTTCATGACTTATATACATATACGTACACATAATGATAATAATCATTTGTTTTAGTGATATTCTCAATTTTAATCATGAATCACTCTACCTATGACCTAGCTAACGGCAGGCTTTGTGTAGGGAGTAGGAGAACTTTGAACTTGTTTGAGAAGATAGTAGATAGTACAGTACAGTCAAGTCAGCAGTGCAGTGTCACTTACCAAAGCATTACAAGTGACTTATTAGATGTAAGATTTTAAAAAATGACAAAAATTTTTTTTTGTTGTGTACGTGAGTATGTGAGACATTTAGCTAGTTATGAATTAGGGCTTATTGATGATGATTGAATAGTTGGTACCAACTTTTTAGGTAGTAGTATTGTACGGCGTATTGGTAGTGGTAAGTTATACCACTGCACTAAACAAACTATCAACTATAGATACAATTTAACCTGAAAGGAATTGGTCAAGAAAGAAGTTTAAGTTAAAGTCTCTGTTCGTGTTGTGTGTTGACAGGAGTTGCAGCTAATCTAAACTCTAGACTGACAAACTGACAGCTAAAAGATGACGACAGATATTAGTGTAAACGTCCGCTGGGATCCACAACTTCAGCAGGATATTATAGAAGACTTAGAGTACGATGGTGGAAACTCTTCTTCGCGGCTTTTCGAAAGATCTCGAATTAAGGCTCTTGCTGGTAAGTAAATTTTTCAACAACTCTTTTGACGTTCAGCTCTTTTTTCTGTGTGCATGTGGGATCTACTAAGTATTTAAATTGTTTACATTGTTAAGGCTTAATTGCTTAGTACATTTAACATTTTGCGTTTAATTTGGAACGTATGGATTGGATTACCAATAAAAGTATAATTTTATGTATCCACATAACGTACGGCTAGCTATAGCTTTTACTTTTCACAATAATATTTTAATTTCCATTTATAAAGTTAAGTATAGGTACTTAATTAATATGTAGTAAGAATAACTATATATTAGATATTATATTAGATTAGATTATTATACAGCCTAAGATTTGAACGAGAAATTAGGTCACTATTTGTTAGCCAGATAGTCGGGTTAGATCGTAAGATCTTGCTATTATGGAGGCTTCTAATTTATTTTTAAAAAAGAAACTTGAAAATAAATAGCATTATTTTTCATGTACACACAATAAATGGGGCCAGTGCGTGTCCAAATATAATTAAGCTTGGCGATGCAGTCGACAGATGTAATTGTGTATCAAAATGGATAAAAACTATTTCTGTACGTTATTTTACATTTTTTTCGATTGACTTGACATGGTATTTAATCGTACAGCTCTCTGAAATTCTGGATACATTTTTTTACATATCGCGTATTTTCTTTGAAATTCCTTTATTGAGTCAACAGCAAAAATCCAAAATGCAGATAATTTATTCAGGAGTTCAGAGCCGTAAATATATGGTCATCGAACCAGACGAACCAAAATTGTAGAAAACAGAAATAGTAAACCTTCTTTTTGTTTGGTAGTCATTTCACATTTACATCTCTGCCGACTGTCCCCTTAAGCGGAACTAGCGGAAAATTGAATTGTTATAGTTATTATTTATTATTGTGACCAAAGCCACACCCACGAGAACATAAAGAATGTAGGGACTTAAAGGTTTGTCATTACTGAGAAATAATATAGCCTACCTAGTTTAAGATGTTGGCTATTTCTGGTTGAGTCATCACGTCAACCATTTGTGTGTCAGACGTCAGATCAGCACATCTTTGACAGAATTAGCGGTTAATCAGTCAAAGGCTACTTGTAAGTTACACAGTTATAATGCACTTCTGTTTATCTAATCATTTCGATTTTGGTGAATTCTTGTGTGAACCAACCGATGAGATATGAATGTGGTGTTGCATTATGCTTATGCACAGGACCAATACATAAATGGAATGTGTATAGTATGTAAACGCAATTACTTTTTCATGTACTATGTAAGTAGCTTTCAATGCTTTCACTCACCACTCAACTCATTATCTAAATCTCAATGTTCATGCAGTGGGCAGTGCAGTGGCGTATTTCGTGTAGCGTAGTAGTGCCAATCTGCCAATATGCACAAACGGCCAATGCAATTTAGTTTAGTTAGAAGAAGGTGGCTTGTTATGTCATGTTGCTTTTATGCCACTACTATGTCAGTGTTTTGTTTCTCAAGGAAATCAATTTTAACATTAATTTACACAAATAAATTGCTTAAATATTATTGGATTATGCATCAACTGTTTATAAAAGTTACATCTTGCTTTAATAAGTATTGGTATAACGCAGCATTTAAAACTTTAAAAGCATATTTAACATAACCAATAAAGTTTTGATAAATATGTATAATTGTGGCAATTGCAATTGTTAATTTGAGAACATACAAAAGTAGCAGTCCTTTCATGCGCATATATAGTTAAAATATGCGAATGAAATCTACATTCATTCAACACACTTTAGAGTAGAGCACTTACAATGGTGCAATTAGCCTCTGTAATTACACTGTCATTGTTATTGTTTAGCATTCGAGGGAAAGGATGGCAAGTTAGCAGCTAAATAGTAAGTCTGAGTGTTATGGGGCTGTCAATAGCTGTCTATATGCATTAGTGTTTTAACAGAAACGGTTTACTTTAGTGTCCGTTTACGTAATTATATTGATTGACTAGATCGACCGCGGTGGTGTATTGTATGTACATAATGTACCTATGAATTGTATCATTGCATTTTGCATTGTTAGATATTTGTTGATTTCTGTCATTTGTAATTTAGTTTTATAGTGCAAGCAAGCTAGCCTATCTTCAGATATTTGAAAGGTGAGTGAGAGTGAGATTATATACAGTCTCATCCTCATCGTATCAGTCTCATGTGATGTTTATAATAAATAAGGTAATAGGTACCTTATACTTATAATACATGCTTGCATGGTATTCAGAACATTTTCTGTGTGCAGCAAGTGAAAATTATAATTATAGTAATTAGCTACGTATGTTTACTATGATTAAGACTGGGCTATTAGGCAGATGTAGGTAGGTATTTTATGTAATCTATGTGATGAGTTGTCAAAATTATACTTAGCTACGTTTGTCGGTATGTTAAAAGGCGTTTGCTCAGTCAGTTTGTGTTCAACTCTAGATTTTGGTGTGTTTTTTGCTTACTGTTGAAGTAGATTAGATTAACGCAACATAACATAATAGCAGCATCAGAAAGATTTCGTATAAATATTGTTAAGTATGTTTACTGTTACAAATAGTTATTTATGGTTTAACCATGTTTAACGCACAGTGATTGCAGTGTTGTCTTTTTGTCATCGTATTGTATTTATGTAACGAAAGAACGAAACCTAAAACGAAACCTAAACCTAACCAATACAAATAATTCTCACTCTCACTTTATACTATGCTGCCAATGCTGCTGCTTTTTTCCTTTCGTTCTCTATCTCTACTAGCCATGCCATGTCATAATTCTAAAGTACAAGTACATAGTTGTACATTGTACTCATGTATACTTAATACTTGTACTCTACACATAGTCCCTACCGATATACATATTCATCATAATATTCTACTCATCAATGCACTACTTACATAGTAAATCATACTGTTGAGTGTTGTAAACACTTTAAAGTGTTGGACCGTCTGGCATCATCTGCATCTCTGTAGTATGTCTCTGCAATGACAGTAGAGTACCTAGTCCAATTCCAACAAATGGTAAGTAAGCAGTGGCAAAACAAAGTCCTAGCTCAAAGCATTGCATGCATAAGGCTTAATTGCTATGTATTCAGCATTCATTCAAAAATCCAAACTCCATGCCGAATGAGAATGAGTGAATCTTTTATGCATGAGTACTATGTATACTATGAGCATGTCTGTAGATGTGGAAGTATTTGACGAATGGTAATCACAATTACTATCACTCATGGACATGGTAGCCTTGTTATTACATTACATACACGCATACATATTACATGTATACTTTCTCAGGAGGACGTGATGATGGGATGAGAGTTATATAGCTCAAATAGTTCAGTCGGTCTGGTCTGATCATCATTATTATTAGTACATGTTTGTTTACTTACACCATGAGACACCGCACTGGTGTGGTGGTAATGGTCATGTCATGCATATAGAATAGATGAGGAGATTGAAAGTGGCTAGCCAGTAGCAACTTCACAAGTCACAAGAAACAAACTATAAAACTGCATGTGATTCATGATTCATTTCATGTTTTTAGTGCAAATATTAAATATGTACGCAAACTCGCGAAACTCCATACATAGCCCTAGTAAATGGTATATAACGAATGACATTACATACCCAATAATTATATTAATGTTTGTGTTGCATTGCTGATCGTAATTAACAAAGTGAAGAGGAAACGGTGACACGATTTCTGATAAAAATCAGTAAATGAAGTAGAGAAATATAGTTGTTAATTTAGTAATATTTTATTATTAACCTTTAGCCATATGAATATATTGGCTGGTATTTTTACATTCTGTAAATATTAAGCAGTTGAAGCTATGAATGAAGACAGTCTTACTAGTCTACTACTAAACTTAAACTGAAATAATACATAGGTACATATTATTGGGAGCACTTGTTATAAAAAAATTGAAAAATCATTGTGTATAGATTTATTCTTCATTGTGTCTACCTTATAAACAACAATAAAATTTATAACGTTTGCTACCTTAATAAAATAAGTAATAACCTTAATTAATGCATTCGTGTAATTGTATATATATTTATATTAGGTATAGTATCCCATCATGGTTAATGGTTGACAGGTTGGGTATTATACTGGCTTTGGCTGTGGCTGTGGCTCCTATGTGATGCCTAATTTTTGTTGTCATTTTTTTTATCTAAAGATAAGGATGCTCTCATGCTCATACTATTGAATTGGTGCACTGAAATACAAATGCTTATTACTGCTAGGAAGGCATTTATTATTGAATTTAGTTTCCAATAATAATAAAGTGCTTCAGATTGAGATGTAATGTAATGGATGGAAATGTTACTACAAAATAATTATTAAATGGACATTCATTAAATAGTGATAAATGAAGTGTGTAAATGAATTTAGGATAACCGCATTTGGTTAGGAAGCAAGTTGGAATTATTTTGTAGTAGTAGATATGCTATAATATGATATATATATATATATATATATATACTGATATGTGAATATAATATTTAACAAAACCGCACGGACTAAATTATTATCTAATCAATTTCACTTGTAGATAGATAATACTTAGAATAGAACATGGAACTGTTTGTAGTGTACGTTGCTTTTCTATGTTACTGGTTCTCAAACAAAGCTCCACAATTAAAACTAGAATTATTTCCAAGAGCTATTGGTATGTGAGTAAGTGCAGGTTAGTACGCTAGAAATGGACAGAGGAAGTTTGTAGATATCTACCACACATTCGCAAAATTTAATACACATCCGATTGAAGTTTCAAAAAGTTTCTGCTGGCTAGGTCCATGCACTTCTCAGTAAGGCCTTGCCTTTTTAACAACCAAGAAAGATTTGCTATACGCAGGCTGACTAAAAGTTTCGTAGTTACTTATTATACTTGAGAAATATTGATCTGAAAGCGAACAAAGTTGCGATGGACATGGAGATTGACCAACAAGAACAGGATGACGATGTATTTGAGTCCCCAGAACCGGAGGTGTCACCAAATTCACCTTATTTATATTCCCCGGGAGAGTCACGTAATAATTATAGCCCCTCAGCTGGCCCTCACTCTGTAATTCGAACTTTCTCTTGTGAAAACGGTGGGAGCGAGTCGATGAAACGAGACGAATTGAAAAAAGTAGAAAACCTTGTCTATGAAAGACGCATGCGAGATCTCATAGGTATGTTTTCTTGTAGAGAAATAAGACTTTTATGGCATATTATACGAGTATTGTTTTAATATACAATAGAAGAAGAATTTGGAACTTTGTCTCTGAGCTGAATGCTTAAATTGTAAAGTAAATGCCAGGAAATGGAAACTAAATTAGTCATGTAACATGTAAGAGGATTGGTATGGAGGACAGAAACGTTGCAGAATTATTTTGCGTGAATTCATTGGGAATTACATTGAGGTTTACATAAATAAGTAACAAATTACTGAATATGTATATGTGAATTGTGAACCTCCTGGTCTTGATATAATACTGGGATAAGGAATAAGGATAGCATACTATATTATTTTTGAAATCAAGTGATGTGATATTATTACCTATGTATGAATGTATGTAGTTTCTTCAATGACATGACTGACTTATTGACTTCATTTTTATTTTGAGAATTTCAGTTCGTTTTCTTTAATATCTTTTGAATCAGTTCTTTGAATTTAAAATAAAATATAAAAATAGTCGTTTTATGATGATATGTATTTTTATGTTCATGTTCATCATTTTCAATTTCTTATACCAAGCGTTTTCAGTTTTTGTTGAGCCCATCTTGAATTTTAAGTCATTTCATTTATACGTTTAATATTTTAGCTCCAGATACTACGATGATGGTAAAAATAGATTATAAATCGGCATTTTACAATGCAGTGCCATTAATCTCACATGCTCGATGAAAATAGATGAAAATGAAAATAGCTGATCATTGAGAATAGTTCGTGAGGAGAGTCCTAGATTTTGGTTACCTAATTCATGGCTCATGGATTCTGTTTTACTGATTTGCTAACTTCGGAGAATTGAATAACGAAATGTGAATATCAGGAATCACCGGCCGGAGTTTCATAGTTTGATTATAGCAGGAGTGGGATTTGAACTTCGGACTGTTTGTTATAGGAGAGCCGAGTGTGTTAATTGTGCAATTAAAAGAGTTAACTTATGCATTAATTCTTCGGAGGCCATTATAGTGTATTGAAATTGAAAGCAAATCGGGGTCGCGTGTTGTCTCCCTGAAAATGTCTGTGAAAGTCTGTTATATTCAGGCAGAATGTTAACGTCTTTATTATCTTATCACTAGGCAGGTGATGATGTGCAGTTTATGACCCATACACTGTCTATCGCTATTACTCTCTCTCACTTTATTTCCTTGAATAATAGGTAATGAGTGGATATCTGTGCTACCTCTACATGCTACATGTAGACTTCTATTTATCTACTAGATAGTGGGAGTGGGGCTAGATGGTACTTCGATAAAGGTACTTATACTTCACCGTTAGTAGGTAGTAATTAGTGTCCTAGCATATTTAGTAATGCTACATAACTGTAGTAGGTAGGTAGGTTTCATACATAAAAGGGGAATCAGCATTCATTCAACATCTTCCAGTTAGGAACTTTAGTTTAGGTATGGTATGTGCTCATAGAAGACTGACTTTTCTGATTGAAACCAAATGTCACCGCACCCTCACCCGTAGACTAACGTTCGTGCTCGCCTCGCTACTCGGCATAATGTTAAAATAGCTCGCGCACATTATTTCGGCTGGAGAAGTCTTTGCCCCTCTTTTCATTCTTATCTTCTACTTCTACCTCTACTGTAGCTCCTATGTATCTATTTTTACTTGAAAATAGTTGTTTGCTCTAGAGTAGTTGTGAAGTATAGTAATATACTGTGAGATGCATGCAATCAGAATATTTTAATCTATGATGAACTGAATATCCGAAAAAATATAATTCTGCACTTTTCAAAGGAATACGTGCGTCGTGCA
The DNA here is from genome assembly GCA_019776505.1 of Tomocerus nigrus. Classification (NCBI taxonomy): domain Eukaryota; kingdom Metazoa; phylum Arthropoda; class Collembola; order Entomobryomorpha; family Tomoceridae; genus Tomocerus; species Tomocerus nigrus. Next base: position 54,828 of record JABASI010000060.1, on the reverse strand, counting down.
CATACTTAGTATTATGGCATGCTGATAATTACTGCATATAATATTGCCATTGTAATTATTAGTCGCTTTTAAGATTTTGCTCATAATCGTTTTTTGTGATTCACATTTTTATGAAGAGGAAACCACGAATATTTTGCAAGATTCGACTTTTTTTACGTGTTCACAATATCAAAGAAAGAAATGCTACTAATGTTAACTACTTATGTGAATGAAACGCTTAAGAGTGTAAAAATTGTTGACTCCGTCCAATGTTAGGTATGTTAAGTTGGGAACATTATGCTACTCTGGTTAGCATTTATTAAAAAAAAATTGATCTTTAAATTGCTTGCTTCAAACTTAAAGTTGTAGATTGTACTTGCGTGTATGAAATCCGACTAAATCCAAGCGATCTAAAAAATATTGTTCTATTTTCTGTCTGTCTAAGTCTAAATAATGAACTAGACTATTTTTACCCTATTTGGTAGGAAACTCCCAATGGTTTGTATTCGCAACCACATCCCATCGTATCGTCTCTTTTTTATTTAGCTCCACATGCTTTGGTTTTCTTGAAGTAGTATGCTGCATTAACTTAATTAACTGAAACGCTACAGTCGTCTCGTCGCTCGTGCTTTTAGTTGTTAGTATTCAGCCATTTGCATTTACTTGTTATGCTTAAACCGTAATGTATTTATGCAGTTTGTTATGTCATTACGTCTGCTTTACGGCAGGTTTTCATGCTGCATTAAAAATGCAGTAGCATAGGACATAATACAAATACACATACATAAATGTATTTTATTTACCTTACCTTCTGGCACACTATCGTTTGTGTATTATAAATAATATGAAGTTGGGTCAGGTAGTTCACATCACAGGATTATACAATCTCATGTTCGCGTTTTATGCTGTTGAAAATGCTGTCGATTTTGTAGATACATAGATTAAACATGCGTACTACATTCGTGTATATATAGAAAGAAGCATGCTGACTTAATCTACTAATTCTAATTGATGACATACTGCTATGCTTATGCTATTCTGAAATCTGAATTACACTTTTAACGATGTGTATATTCCTATGATTGGTGGAGTAATTGATCGGTGTTTATTGACCTAAATTGTGTATCTTTTACGGTAAACAGATGAGCGAGAAACTGTACAAAAGAAGACTTTCACCAAATGGGTCAATTCACATTTAGTTCGAGTATCATCTCGAATTAGTGATTTGTACACAGATTTAAGGGATGGAAAGATGCTACTCAAACTGTTGGAGGTTCTATCTGGAGAACGACTAGTAAGTTCCTATGAAATGCATTTCAGAACTCATAAATAAAAATAAATGCCTTCTTTATTTTGTTGTCCAGCCTGCTTCATGGCAAACTAAACTCGAAACATTTTTAGTGCTAATAATAGTAATATTTATTCAATGTATCTTTTGAGCCTTTGGCCCATAGAACATCATAATTACAGATTAATAAATAAATAAATAAATAATTAGAATTTATAATTTTTACTGCTGTTATAATATAAGTATTTAGTATACACAGAGCTCATATTCGTATTCTTATGTTATCATCGGTTTTTTTGGGTATGGTATAAATGAGATGTATTTATGAGCATAATTTGAAAAATATTTTTCTTGGTAGTTTTTTTTTTTAGAAAACATGTATTTTTTAGGAATACAGTATAGCATTTTTAAGAATCAAGTTTGGTTTTATTTGTAGGAAGCAAAAGTTTTATACGATTGAAGGATTTTATTATGTATTGTGTAATTTATTTGAGCATCATGTTTTTGTTTTTCAATACATTCGTGACGAATAAAGTTAAGATGCTTATTATTACATAGTTTCACAATCGTCATCCTCGTGATCTTGTATCATTAACTGTGTTGTAATTTTTGCAGCCAAGACCAACAAAAGGAAAGATGCGAATTCACTGCCTGGAAAATGTAGACAAAGCCCTTACCTTCTTGAAAGATCAACGTGTTCATCTGGAAAATATGGGGTCTCATGACATCGTTGATGGAAACGCCCGACTTACCCTCGGTCTTATATGGACTATCATTCTTCGTTTCCAGGTAAGGTTCATAAATGTGGCCTATTATTCATAGTGTCCGTATTTTTAGAACATTACAAAACTAGAAATTGCAAATGCATCCGTTACGTTTCAATAAAAGGTTTTATAATAATATATCCGTTTTCCTGTTCTTATATACCTTATACAGTATAAAAATTGTTCTCTTCACCTTTTGAGTGAGTTTTGGTAGGTAGTTACGATTTCATGGATCGCTTATCTTATGTAATTGAAAAGTAATGGAAGCTTGACTTTAATCGAATTAGTGGTGGTTTGTGTTGAGGCAGTCTAAGTGGCGGAAATGGGCAGTTGTATCATTGCATTATTATTTGTTGCAGATTCAAGACATCACAATAGAAGAAGTGGATAACAAGGAGACGAAATCAGCAAAGGACGCTTTATTGTTGTGGTGCCAGATGAAGACGGCTGGGTACAGTAATGTTAACATCCGGAATTTTACAACATCATGGCGTGATGGTTTGGCCTTCAATGCCATCATCCACAAGCATCGACCAGACTTGATTCAATACGAGAAATTGACACACAATAATGCCATGTATAACTTAAACAATGCCTTCAATCAGGCTGAGTCGAAGCTGGGACTCACAAAATTGTTAGATGCAGAAGATGTTTTTGTGGAACAACCTGACGAGAAATCTATAATAACTTATGTCGTTACCTACTACCATTATTTCTCAAAGTTGAAGCAAGAAACTGTGCAAGGGAAGCGTATCAGCAAAGTAGTTGGCATTGCAATGGATAATGACAGGATGATAAAGGAATATGAAACCTTGACATCAGACTTACTAAAATGGATTGAGATCACCATCGATCAACTGGGAGACCGTAACTTTGCGAATTCGTTGGTTGGCGTGCAGCAGCAGTTAGCACAATTCAATAACTATCGAACGGTCGAAAAACCTCCTAAATTTGACGAAAAGGGCAATTTAGAAGTCCTTCTTTTTACTCTGCAATCCCGTATGAGAGCTAACAATCAAAAGCCATACACTCCAAGAGAAGGGAAACTCATTTCAGATATCAATAAAGCATGGGAAAGATTGGAAAAGGCAGAACACGAAAGGTATATTGATGTTATCGTTAGAATTATGCGGAAATATGTCAAAATTATGTGATTCCTGTGTAAATGAGGCTTAAAATATGCAAATATTTTAATGAAATGCAATTTTTTTGAACAGGGAATTGGCTCTTCGGGAAGAACTGATTAGACAAGAAAAATTGGAACAACTTGCAGCCAGATTCAACAGAAAGGCAAGCATGAGAGAAACGTGGTTGAGCGAAAATCAACGACTTGTCTCGCAAGATAACTTCGGTTTCGATTTACCTGCTGTGGAAGCTGCTGCTAAAAAACACGAAGCTATCGAAACAGATATCTTCGCTTATGAAGAGCGTGTACTTGCTGTGGTGGCTGTAGCTCAAGAGTTGGAAGCAGAAAACTATCACGATATCGAAAGAATAAACTTGAGAAAGGAGAACGTCATGAGATTGTGGGAGTATCTGCTCGAGTTATTAAGAGCACGAAGACTCCGCCTCGAAGCATCTTTGCAGCTTCAACAAGGATTCCAGGTAAAAGTTCGGAAAGTTCTGTTGGGCTATTTGTGGGAATGCTGAAAATGCATGCCATGATAAGCATAAGCATGCAATACAGTAGCTTGTATTATTTAAACAAGTTGGAGATGGAAATATTGATGGCTTTATGGAATTGCAGGAAATGCTCTACATTTTGGATTCCATGGAAGAAATCAAAATGCGACTCTTGTCCGACGACTATGGAAAACATTTGATGGGTGTCGAAGATCTTTTACAAAAACACTCTCTTGTCGAAGCTGACATCAATGTTTTGGGTGACAGAGTCAAAGCAGTTGTTCAAAATTCTCAAAGGTTTATTAGTGATGACATGGAACCGGGTCTTGATGGTTTTAAGCCCGCTGATCCTACTGCTGTTATGGAACGAGTTCAGCAACTCGAGGTAATGTCGTCGTAACATTTTAACGGATAGACATAGAAAAACAATTTAATGAGGAAAAATATAAAACGGATGTAATTTTATTGCATTTTAGGAAGCTTATGCTGAACTGGTGAAACTGGCTGTAGAAAGAAGAACTCGTCTTGACGAAAGTAAAAAGTTGTGGCAATTCTACTGGGATATGGCCGAAGAAGAAAACTGGATCAAGGAGAAGGAGAATATCCTGTCACAGGGCGATATTGGCCACGATTTAACAACTGTGCACTTATTGTTGTCGAAGCAGAAGGCTCTGGAGAGCGATATGGGAAGTCACGAGCCTCAGCTAATGAGCGTTGTCAGTGTAGGTCAAGATCTTATTGACCAACAGCAATTCGGAGCGGAGAAAGTGCAAGAAAGACTCCAGGAAATCATGCAATTGTGGCAAAACTTAAAAGATTTGTCCGAATATCGCAAACGAAGACTAACAGAGGCTGTTGACTATCATCAAGTAAATAATTAGCATAATTATTGTATTAATTAATTCTAATATCAAAAGTGCAATGTCATTAACTGTGTCATTTTTGTAGTTTTTCGCTGATGCTGATGATGTGGACACGTGGATGCTGGATATGTTGCGCCTTGTATCCAGTGAGGATGTGGGTCGAGACGAAGCTAACGTTCAGTCCCTCCTGAAAAAACACGACGATGTTACTGATGAATTACAAGTGTACTCGAGCACGATAGACGCTCTTCATCAACAAGCACAGCAGCTCGGCGAACAAGATCGTGATAGCCCCGAAGTTGTAGAAAGATTGGCTAGTATTGATCGGAGATACAAAGAACTTACAGAGTTGGCCAAGTTACGGAAACAACGTCTTTTGGATGCTCTTTCACTTTATAAACTTCTATCTGAAGCAGAGGGAGTGGAACAATGGGTTGCTGAAAAGGTAGTTGCTTCTTTTATATTTAGAGAGAAAGCCGAGAAAGGAGAATATAAAATGATGCTAGAGAGAGGATTTGGCAGTAAACGTGCGTTTTATTTTAATAGGACCGAATGCTCCTGACAATGGTGCCCGCTAAGGATATTGAAGATGTGGAGATTCTTAAGCACCGTTACGATGGATTTGAAAAGGAGATGAACTCTAATGCTTCCCGAGTAGCAGTGGTAAATCAGTTGGCACGTCAGCTGTTGCACGTTGAACATCCTAATTCAGAGGAAATCGTTGGCCGTCAAAATCAGCTCAACACCAAGTGGTCAGAGTTACGCGAGAAGGCTGAGTGCAAACGAGACGAATTGAATTCCGCCCATGGGGTTCAGACTTTCCATATTGAGTGCAGAGAGACGTCTGCATGGATCGAAGACAAGAAACGAATTTTGGAAGAAACAGCAGAGCTTGAGATGGACCTTACTGGTATCATGACATTGCAGGTAGACTATTCTCTCCCCAAATGAATGACTAACTTCATTAACTGTAAATATTTGATGCTGAGGGCCAGGGCATTATTATGAACTTTTTTTAGCGACGACTTTCCGGTATGGAAAGAGACCTGGCTGCTATTCAAGCGAAATTAGATGCCTTGGAGAAAGAAGCTGATAGGATCAGTGAAGACCATCCCGAGGAGGCTGCTCTCATTCGCGAACGAATCGAGCAAATACGAATCGTCTGGGATCAATTAACTCAAATGGTAATTAATATTTCATATGAATGAATAAAGTTTCCGTTTTCGGATAGTTAACGGCTTCCTTGTGTACTAACCACCCGGGTTTATTGCCCTCTCTTTGATATGTGCAGTTGAAGGACCGTGATGCCAAGTTGGAAGAGGCTGGTGATCTTCATCGATTCCTTCGTGATTTGGACCACTTTCAAATTTGGCTTACTAAGACACAAACTGATATTGCTTCAGAGGATGTTCCAACTAACCTGTCCGAAGCAGAAAAACTACTCAGTCAACATCAAAGTATTAAAGACGAGATTGAAAATTATGTCGAAGATTACGAAAAGATGATGGAATACGGAGAACGTATTTTCACGGTATGGATTTATTAGATAGCTTTATACCTACATTGGAAAATAAATATGATCAAGTAATCACGTCTCTGAAATATATTTGATGTGATGGCACGTGTCACTTTGTTTTATTTGCTAGGAACCACATACTCAAGATGACCCACAATATATGTTCCTACGTGAGCGACTGAAGGCCCTCAAGGACGGTTGGGAAGAACTCCGACAGATGTGGGACAACCGACAAGAGCTGTTGTCTCAGAGCATGAACTACCAAATCTTCATGCGAGATGCCAAACAAGCCGAAGTTCTTCTGTCCCAACAAGAACATATTCTTTCAAAGGATGAAACACCAGTAAGATCATTGGACTTTTAGTATTGCTACTTATTTCTTCTTGGAATGTCTAGGTATATTAATGGTAAAAAATCTTGTAGTCCAATCTGGAACAAGCTGAAAGCCTTATCAAGCGTCATGAAGCTCTGTTGACAACTATGGAAGCCAATGATGAGAAAATTAACGGAGTGATTCAGTTTGGTTCTACATTATGCCGTGAAGGACATGTACAGTGTAAGTTTTTTCTCATTCAGTCATTAATGCTTGTACAGAATTTTTTGTTTTGTTGGAAAAGGAATGTTAAACTGTGGCTGTTTTGACTATAGCCGACAAAATTGGAAAGAAAGCAGACAGCATTCGGGAACGACGTGATGCCAATAAAAAGAAAGCAATGGATCAAATGGAAAAACTTAAGGATCAACTCCAACTGCACCAGTTTTTGCAAGACTGCGAAGAATTGGGTGAGTGGGTGCAGGAAAAGAGCATGACCGCACAAGATGAGACATACCGCAGTGCTAAGACAGTGCACAGCAAATGGACCCGACATCAAGCCTTTGAAGCCGAAATTGCCTCTAATAAGGACAGGTTGATTGCCATTCAACAAGCTGCCCAAGGTTTAATGGAAGAGAAACCAGAGTTCGCTCAATTTATCCAACCGAAAGTTAGCGAATTGGGATCACATTTCGATGATTTGGAAAGAAATACCAAAGAAAAGGTTCGTTTTTATTTAACTTGATTTTTATTTCCATTATTGAGTAAAAATTAATATTTCTTTTTCATAATTTAGGGAGAAAGATTATTTGATGCTAACCGACAAGTTCTGTATGAACAAACTTGTGATGATATTGACTCCTGGATGACTGACTTAGAAAAACAGATTGACTCTGGAGAGTATGGTTCTGATTTGGCCTCTGTTAACATTCTCATGCAGAAGCAGCAGGTAATTATCAACATTGGCGAAGATGTGCTTTTGATAATTAGTAATTTTGTGATTGTACTAATTCCTATGTGTGTATTGCAGATGATAGAAACTCAGATGGCAGTCAAAGCCAAACAAGTAACAGAGTTGGAAAGTCAGGCAGAATATTTGAGACAAATGGATCCGGATAAGGTTGAAGAGATTGTGGCCAAAAAGTCTGTAGTTGAAAGTAGATTTGATCAACTGAAGGAGCCTTTAGTCCAGAGGTATAAAATTACAGTAAAAATGATATAAATTAATGAGTGCAAAATTATTATTTATTTAATTATGAAGCAATTAGCTAAATGTAATTTAATTCTGTGCAGGAAACAACAACTGGAAAAGAAAAAGGAAGCCTACCAATTCAGACGAGATGTTGAAGACGAGAAATTGTGGGTTAGCGAGAAGATGCCGCAAGCCACATCAACCGAGTTTGGCAACAGTCTCTATAATGTGCATATTTTGAAGAAGAAAAATCAGTCATTAAGAAATGAAATCGAACATCACGAACCAAGAATCTATACTATCATGGGCAACGGTCAGAAATTAATCGACGAAGGGCATGAAGCAGCAGAAGAATTCGACAGACTCAACAATGAACTGAAAAAGGATTGGGACGAACTTAAAGAAGCCGTAGATCAGCGTAAAGAGAAATTACTTCAATCTGAGCGTGCACAGCAATACCTTTTCGATGCCTCGGAAGCAGAAGCATGGATGTCCGAACAAGAATTGTATATGATGGCAGAGGACAGAGGAAAGGATGAGATCTCTGCTCAGAATCTCATTAAGAAGCACGAAGCATTAGAAAATGCAGTGAATGACTATGCAGACACAATTAGACAATTGGGAGAGACTGCTAGGCAACTGATTTTGCAGGAGCACCCCGAAAGTGACAATATTGGCGTAAAACAAGCCCAAGTGGACAAGCTCTACGCTGGTCTCAAGGATTTGGCCCATGAACGAAGATCGAAACTGGAGGAAGCCCTTAGACTGTTTATGCTGAATCGTGAAGTAGATGATCTGGAGCAATGGATTGCCGAAAGAGAAGTTGTCGCCAGTTCTCACGAGTTAGGTCAAGACTACGACCACGTTACCATGCTGTGGGAAAGGTTTAAGGAATTCGCTCGTGACACAGAATCGATCGGCAACGAAAGAGTGGTCATGGTTAATGAAATGGCGGATGGACTGATTGCTGCTAAACATTCGGATGCTGCAACTATCGCAGAATGGAAAGATGGACTCAATGAAGCTTGGGCAGACTTGTTGGAACTGATTGATACTAGGACACAAATGCTTGCCGCATCACGCGAACTTCACAAATTCTTCCATGATTGTAAAGATGTGTTGGGACGCATTGCGGAGAAACAAACAGCTCTCCCTGATGAGGTCGGACGAGATGCAGGCTCTGTCTCTGCTCTCCAAAGAAAACACGTGCAGTTCAATCAAGATTTGCAAACCTTGCAATCTCAGGTAGAAAATGTCACAATTTCTATCTAAAGTTTTGTGTACTAGATGCAACTCAATTTTAAAAGGGAATCCACGATTTTTATTTCCTTTTTTTTTCAAGGTTGAACAAATTCAAGATGACTCAAGGAAGCTGCAAGCTGCCTACGCTGGTGACAAAGCAAAAGAAATTACCAATAGAGAGGCTGAAGTTGTCAATGCATGGATGAATCTGCAAGGTAATATTCAGGAAGATAATAAATTTCCAAGATAGACAGTGTGTTTATTATCGTTAAGTACTCTAATACTAATAAATGTACTTTTAGGTATGTGTGAAGCGAGAAAACAGAAACTGGGTGACACTGGAGATCTATTTAGATTTTTTAACATGGTTAGAACGCTAATGTTATGGATGGATGACGTGATTATACAAATGAATACTTCCGAAAAACCAAGGTCAGTATTAACGTCGTTTTATTATTTTATTTTCGGAATTAAGCCGGTATATTTGAGCGGGATGATTTTTTACGAGTTTTTTAATTAAGTGGGGGAATTGTCAGAATGAATGATAATTTGTCGAGATCATAATGAAGTGCTTAAATGTCAACATTTATTGTATTTATGTCCTTCGGGTGTGTAAATGAGTGTCTGTTTGTGTCATCACAGGGATGTAAGCGGTGTTGAGCTGCTCATGAACAATCACCAGAGCCTGAAAGCAGAAATTGACGCAAGAGAAGACAACTTTTCTGCTTGTTTTAGACTAGGCAAGGAATTATTGAACCGAAATCACTATGCGTCAAACGAGATCAAAGAGAAAGTTGTGGCTTTAACCAACCAAAGAAATGGAATGCTACACAGATGGGAAGAAAGATGGGAACATTTACAATTAGGTATGTGTAGTCTAAAAATAGGACTTTGTTTATTTGTAGTGTATTCATAAATTCATAAACATGTGCAGTTGAGTTGATTTATGAATACAAATTTACAAATCATGGAATTTTTGTTCTAGTTCTGGAAGTTTATCAATTTGCAAGAGATGCAGCAGTAGCCGAAGCATGGCTGATAGCACAGGAACCGTATCTTCTGAGTTCAGATTTAGGCTACACAATCGACGAGGTTGAGAATCTGATTAAGAAGCACGAAGCATTTGAAAAATCGGCACAAGCCCAAGAAGAACGATTTACGGCCCTGGAACGTCTTACTACCGTAAGCTACTTAATGTCATTGAATATTTTAGACATAATTATAATAATAGGGATTTAGGTTGAATGTGGGATTTTTCTGGAGGAACGACTGAAATCGTTTACCTTTTACCTTATCTCTTCACTTGTGACGAGAGTCGATGAATTACAGGACTTTCTTTTTTTGAATCTAATCTGAGTTCAGGTTTATAGAAAGTCATTCTTAAATTAGAGACATCAAATTAGTTTTTGTTTTGGTATGAATGAGTAATGAAAAATCTTTCGAACTTAACAATGTTCCATGATAATGATATGGCACTGACAAATATTTAGCTGGAAATAAGAGAACAGGAAAAGAGATTGGGCCGGGAAGGGGCCTACTACCCTTATGAAATGGTGATTGTTCTACTTCTGTTTCTAAGTCCTGTGTCGTTGATTGATTAACTGAACTTACACGATTTGTAAATAACTAAACAATGGAGGAGGGCGAGAACTAACTTCTCTTTATTTTATTTATTATTTTATTATTGAGTAGACTGACGTATGTAAAAATACGTGTAATTCAATTACCATATTAAAGTACGTAATATTAATTATTGTGATAATTAACTAGAGGAACTGGCTAATTTAATCACAGCTTGTTTTAAAGTGTTAGCTCGTTATTAAATAGAAAAGTAGGCGGTAGGATAATATTATCATAATTATCATTTTGTTTCTAAGCTGGAAATTATGCATGGATTGGTTTTGATGTTGATGTAATTCAATTGAAATGTGCAAATGACAAAATTCTTTCCTCTCTATTAAAAGTTTGAGATCCGAGAAAGGGAGAAATTGAGGCAGGAAGAAGAAGAACGACGAAGAGAGGAAGAACTAGCCAAGAAAACACCACCAAAGTCTCCAGAAAGTGACAGACCAGACGGTGCTCGATCTCCCGAACAAATCTCAGAACGGGAACCACCAAGTCAAAGTCAGCAAATTCCTGTTGGTAAGTAAAAGCTTCTATGCTTGCTTTACTAATCAAATTTTATTGCTTCCATTCCAATGAGGTTTGGAGAAACAGTGATTTTCTTGTCTTTTGACACACTGTTGTCACAAAGTCTTAAATCCAATGTTAACTGTCAAATTGTATGCTCTATATGGAGAGACAATGCACTGTAAACGATGACGGGTGGGTTATTTTTTTTTTAATTCACACAAAATTACATCTGCAATGGTTTTATAAAGCATGTGCATGATAATTTTTGGGTTTCTGCCTGCTACTATTTGTCTATGCTCTTTTATAGTCACGACTTGTCTACAAATTTTCGTGCGAGATGCACACACAATGATCGTGCCCTTTTATTTTCATGTGTATATTTTTCGCATGCTGTTATTTATTAATCTCACTATATATACTAGCATCTTCGGGACAATCACAAGTGAGAAGTCCAACTCAGACGAAGGGACATACTCTACCAGCCAAATCTAAGAAAAAACCAGGTATTGTCACCAAAACTGATAATCGTAGTAAGAGATTGAAAAGACTCGATCATACGTGCAGTAATTTACAGTACAAATATGGAAAGTTTGAGTGCCTCTGCGGCTTTGTCGATAATCTAGAGGAAGTAGTGGGTCAATCACTTACAATCTCAACAATTAGAAGTATTAGTAGTCTGCAAAATGGCGATGAATGTTTTAACAACCTTAACCAATGGAAAGATGATTCGGATAACAATAATTACTGTGATAACTATTGTAACATAAGGTTTTGGAATGAAATGTGTAGCTGCTTAAGAGGAAGATCCAATCCTTATAATTTCTATCCATCACTTGACCATATTTATATTAAAGGCTATTGCTCCCCTCCTACCTTCGGAATTCATAGTACAAACGATTTTATAGTCAATAATGCTCAGTATGATAATATTTCACCACCTGATACGCTAAACTCACTGACTGATAACTTTTTCGTTTATTTTATTATTATCTTTTTAATAATGGCATTCGGTTCATGTTTTGTCGGACCGGATGTATATGACGAATAGATGGATACCATTTTTACCGCCGATTTTATTATATTTTGTCCAAATCTTTTATTAATTTACGTAATGTAGATTTTAGCAGCGAGTGACTGTAATTTAATTGATAGTGGAATTATTATCTCGTTTTTCTCGAAGGAAATTTTTGATAAATGCCAAGAAACGTAATTAATTGTTCGTTATTATTATAATATTTACATGGGCAAAGCGCAGTTTTAGTCAGGGAACTCTAATGTTGTCATTGAATTGAATTTAAGTATAAAAATTATTTTCGAACACATTAGGAAAATATTTTGTTTTTTATAGTGTCTATTAGATTACCGTCTTTTATTGAAAATGTTGTGTCGAAAAGTCCTAAAACTCCTAAGAGTTCGTCAACGTCTGTGACATCACCTCAAAGTGTAGATACGGATAACGATGATGATCTTTATGACGAAGGCGATGATTTATTTGACGAAAGTTACCGTGAGTCATAATAACTTTATTAGGCCTAATATTTTGCAATGTGCCATATTATACGGGCCACTGCTGTTTATCATGAATTCTATTGTGGCCGTTTTATATATAGCAATTGCTAAATTCAATTTATTGTGATAATTGTCCAGTGTTCAGTCTCGTACAAACTATAATATAAAGTCCTTTGTTCAGTCTAGCGTCTAGCGCATTACAAATTAAATGTGATAAGTATTAACTTGTCCAGTCTTATACTATAAATGTCTTCAAAGAGACTTCTTTCGCTTTATACGTTGTGTAAAGGTGTACAAGTCACTACAATATATGAGTCAAATATAATTATACGAATTAAATGGTATTTCACAGCCTTTTGTATATTTTGAAATGTTGTGTCAGCATTTCAGTTTACGGAGTTGTTACAATTATAGTTAAGATTATGATAGGACTTAGATTTGTGATGTAACATTCTGATTTACCTACTTACAATGTATATTATTTGTATTTATCCTATGTCTTAGTGTTATAGGTGCTTTTATAAACATATTTTTTGTTCTACTTGCTTGTAGTGGTCGCTTTGCTTATTGTGAGATGGTTTTTGTAATAAAATTGCAATAAATGCACTTCGCCGTTGAAAAATGCTGGTCACCATTTGCCTTGACTTCTTTTTTACCTACTGTCACAACTTCTAGTTAGCTTACACATTTTACCTGTATAGTTATATGAATGAACTAATGATAAATAATTGCGTGGAATGGTATGACATAATGAATGTGATGCATTTAAATCTAAGTAGTTTAATTACCTATATGTACTGTTGATGTTGATTGTGTATAAAAATGTTGTGGCGTTGTGTTGTTTTTTAAATGTTAATTGTGACTAATTGCGAATAACTCACAAAGACTCATTCGAAGACCCGAAGAAAGGCGGTCGCTCTAGATCCAAATCACCGTTTAGGAGTTTCCGTTGGAAAAAGTCCAAGAGTTCCACTCTCGAGGCAATACCGGGTAGTGCTTCAGACGACGAGTCTAATATACAAAAAGTCAAAGGTACTATTTAATAACTGATCAAAATATTGCTTCATAAATCCCTGGATAAAGTGTTCCTTAAATTTCCGTTCTCCATCCTTAAGTTATCATCCTCTTGTAATATAATTTTCATGAGTTCCTTTTGATTGATGATTCTTACTCATCATTTTATCTATACTCTCTGTCTATATTCATTATTTCTGGAAGAAAACCCTTTTAAGTAAAGGCAATTGCAAAAGGTTGACGGTGCTACTTTGATCTCGTAGTGGAAATTTCCTCATCTGATTTGTAAGGTGGAATGGATTCTATTTTAATTATCTTGGGCTCTCTTTAAGAAAGTCTAAACATGATTTGGTGACGGTAGTTAATGACTGTCGGTTTCGACAGGATTTTGGGAACATGCTGTACAAGAAAAGGTAGCATTTATTTATATAGGCATTGATAAAATATCTGTTGATGCTATTTTGAAATCGCAAGCTGTATTCTCTGCATCAACTCTTTGTGGCTTTTGTTGCTTGCGTCAATGACATGATTGGTATTTGGTGTGTGCGATAAAGCTATCCGTGTTCTTTGACTTAACATACGAGTAGTAGGGTTTGATTGTTACTTAATCGTTGCTGTTTTGTTGACATTTTGTGCTTTTATTTGGGATTTGCTTGCACTAACTGTACTTAGTAGTTTTGTTTACATCCCCACCTTTTACATGTAACAAACGTTAAAATCCAAACCGTTCCGTCCACTCCATAAAGACTGTGTAATTAAAACTAACGTAATAAATTACAGAGCGACCAGGTCCAAGCGAAGATGATGTCGTTGAAGGGGTCCTCATGAGAAAACACGAATGGGAATCTACAACAAAGAAAGCATCGAACAGGTGCGATTTTTGCATAGATTATCAGGAATGATTCAAGATGATTTAATTTCATGACAGGAAAAGCTTTTATAGGAAATGCAACTAAATGTGGCATATTTAAAAATCGTGCAGGTCCTGGGATAAAGTTTATTTGGTCCTTCGAGGAGGATCACTTCTCTTTTATAAGGACCAGAAGAATTTCAAATTGCAACCAGAGGCCTACTTCCGTGGAGAAAATCCAGTAGATCTCTCCGGTGCTGCTGCTGATGTGGCTTCAGATTACACAAAGAAAAAACACGTTTTCCGACTAAAGTAAGTGGAGGATTTTTTTTCTGTGTTTCTAAATGTGTAAATGTTAAAATTATGCTAAAAGGAGATTTTTAACAAGTTGAGAGACTTGGCTTTTAAACGTAAATATTTGTGGACAGATTGTCGGCAGGGGGAGAGTACCTATTCCAAGGGAAGGATGACGAAGAGATGAACAGTTGGGTGAGAGGAATCCAGGATGTAAGTCAGAGTGAGGCTGGAACGTCGGCAGGTCCCTCCCGAGCCCAAACACTCCCAGCCACCTCAGGAGAAAAGAAAGACGAGCCCAAGAAGCGAGGTTTCTTCACTCTCAAGAAGAAATAAAACTAGCTTTCACCTTTTTAGACTTAATATACATAACTATAATCTATTATTATTAACTTCTATCTACTGACTACTAAGTACTATTACTACAAAACATAGCTGCGTACATACTGTGCATATAAATGACTACCTATAGTTAAACATGCTGCTAAAAAAAAGCTGATATCGTAAGAAACTACTGTTGTTCTGTTGTATTAATCCATTGTACAGTGTACCATACTACTTAAAATACTTTTAAAGAAATACTACTGAACACTTTTCATACATAATATATGTACGTACCTACAATACACCACCATTTTAACCTACCTACCGAATCGTTTTAATAGTGTTGAAGCGAGAAAACTACATGCCATGTATCTTTTGGCCTTTAAACGGCAGCAGTACATGTATTTATTAGAAATTTTGCAGTCTAAAACCTTGTCTATTGTATTGTCTCCATTTCCCAATGGGGGAACGGTGAGATTCATCAAGTGTTGATAATGTTCTTGAACACAAATGAAAGTTGAATAATTATGCACTGACGTGACAGTTAGGCTTTAGATTTCTCAGTCCAGTTAAATATTATAGTATGTTGTTTGTTGTAACTGGGATTTTAATGACACGACGAAAAAATCGGCATGAAAATGCGTTTATTACTGATGACAGAATTCTATGACATTGGTGGAAGGAACTCTCTTCCTCGCTCTTCTTCTGCCCACTCTCTTATCTCGCAGATGTTGTGGGACTCTTTTTGGGTGGACACGATTTTCACAGATTGTTCGTACATGAATTGCTTGACAGCAATGACACATACTTATAAATAGGTACACATACAGATAGTCTTTTGCTAATGATGAGAAAAGGAGGAAAATATAAATAAATAAATTTTGTAGCGTGCCGTATTGGTTTTTCCAGTCAGCCTTGTGGCAGCCACTTAAATCCATAAAATGAGTACACAAAAACACAAATTTTTAGTGCATTTACTAATGCATAGGTATACCTACATACTACATACATACATACATGGCGTGTGTCTATTCTCTATTTTATAGAAAACCTTTTTGTTCATTTAAATACGTGATTTTTAGTAGAGATAGTAATCACCACAATGTTTCTCAGTTCATTTTAAAACTAGAAAGTACATTAAATGCATACCTAACATATTGTTAAGTATAAGTACAACTCTTAATGATTGTTTGTGGATGTGTTGGTGCTTTTTCTTTCTATTCACACTGACTCTACTCATGAATGATATGTAATCGAATAAATTCCACACAAGTGTCAGAATCTTGGAATATTACGTCTATCCGCTTAAAATATCTAATTAAACACAAACGAAAAAGATCGGTGCACTGGATCTTGCTATCTACTGCCATTATACATAAATAATACATTTACACACACAAAGAGTGAAAAAAGAACGTTTTCTTTAACATAAGTTGTTGTGAAGTGAAAGTTGAGGTGAAAGTCCAATATGCCTACCTTTACTACACATTATATATTATTATGATAAGTTATGTAACTATTTGCTGTGCTTTATTACACTAGTTAGAATGTAACTAGAGTGAAATGGTTGGTGAGGTTGTATTGTATGTACTAGTATCCTTAGTATGTAGTGTCTTGTTTGGAAAAACAAGCGAAAGTTTTCTCTTTGCACATACATGAGATATAAAAGTGTAACTAACTAAAATTACTATACTACATTACATACTACTACACAATAATTTAGAAATTGAAATACTAACATGTAGAAAATTTACAAGTAAGAAATGTATGATTAATAAGTACTACTGTTTCCACCCACCCAATTTTAATAAGTTCGAGGAACTTGAAAATAACGAAATGCTGCCACTAACATTTAGGTACAACTATTAACTAACGTTATACATTTAATAAAATGACATAAAAATAGATAGAGAATTGCATTACTTACATTAGATCTACGAAGGCACTAACTATTACGATACATACAAGCAAAATTATTAAACTCTGTAGTCTAATTGAAACATATAAGACATTTCTGCCGCTGATGAGAGAATGAGCTAAACTCAACACAAATTGCTGCGCTGATTTATAGTGCGACATTGTAAGCCAACTAAATACATAATATAAATAACTACTTACAATATTTATTAGGTTCGTTAGGATTGCTAATTAGAAAAACAAACTAATTGTCTTAACAAGGAAAGGTTTTCACATGTGTATTGATTGGGATGGAACTTGGTATACATTTTAGCTAGGATCTGCAGTACAATTCTCGTGTACAGTAGATAAGGTATGTATTGTAATTGCAAGCCGTGTATCGTATCGTAACGCAACTTAAATGCCTTAGAAGGCTATGAAACTCTCTAATTACTCTAGAGGGTGGATTAGAAAATGGAAATCGCTACATTAACAATGATAATACGTAAGGCTAAATATTTACAATAATAACTATTAATATTATGATGATGATTAGGAATTTGCAAGCAATGCGCTTAAGGAAAATATATAAAAAGAAAAAGGTTGCAACTGTTTTTTGTTTGTTTGTTTTTGTGTCAGCTATAGATGAACACGAGGATTTGATTCCATTTTTTTTCTCTTGCATGTAGTGTTGCCTTAAAATGTAGTAAATGAAGTGTGTCGTGTCATGTCATGGAGTTAATTGCACAGCTGTACTAGTGTAGCATTAATATCTTATTACTGTACTAATGAATACTATTTGCTAATAATGACAAAAAGCGCAAGAGATAGAGAAAATGTGTAAAAAGCTTAGTACTACTCTACTACGTATAGATTTAAGGATACGTTTAAGATTTTATTATACTGTACTATAAGATATAGTATTATAGTTAGTGGTAGTCTTTTATCTTTGACCTTCCGCTCTCCTAGGTACCTTAATTAATTGCTAATTACTCATACTACTACAACTACTACTACTACTACGACTACATAACTGTAACAACTACTGTAATCTGTATAATCTGCTTTTAATTAATTTAACTCCCTATGTTGCAATGTGCTGTACTAGCTTAACAGATGACCTGACTACTAGAACATCTGCTATTTAATTGTTGTAATGTGACATACTTTTGGATAATATGAGCAAGAGTATGTTCAAAAACTCTATTTTAGTTTATTTTTCTCTTTATTTATTTGGTAAAGGAAGAGGTTTGAAAAATGGCAAAGGAAGAGAAGCTAATCTTTGTCGAAAATTAGCTTTAAGTTTCGAGGTTTTATCGTATCGTATTGTTGCATTGTAATTACAAAACTAAAAACCATTTGTATGATGAACTATTCCTATAGCTTTGTAATTGTCAATAAAAGTAGTCAAATGGCAACTCAATTTCGAACTTGAGGAAGAGCATGGAACAAGCGTTACCTATTGGAATGTCTAGTGGCAAATATTAATAATTATTATGAATTGCAATTTTATTCTATTTGTATTTTAATGTGTTCGTTCGTTTTCAAAATATAATGTATTAATTGCTACATACCTATATTGTTGTTAATTAAGATCCATTAAATTAATTAAAATAAATTAATTACCATTATTAATGTGAAATGAGAGATGATTATGAATATGCTATGATGCTGGTTGAAGTTGACGTGAAGCTAAAGTTTATGCATGTTGCTCGTGAGTGTGGGTTTATGGGTGGGCTGGGATAAAAGAAGCAAATGAATGTACGTAGTAGATGAAACAAGCTAATAAATAAATATAGCTCTAAATACTTATAACCTCTCATCATTTTGCTCTATAATTGATTTCCTCCAAATCCAATTACCGACAACATTCTTACACTATATTTACCTTTGCCCTAATTAGATACAGACTCTAATTAGGAATTCACACCTTTCTCTATTGATTCAGTCTTAAATTAGCTCAGGGCTCACAGATTTACTTCAATTTACTTTTGAAGGATATAAAGTTGGTTTTGGTTGCATAATGTGCATACATAACGCTACACGTGTTGATGTACCTATTTATCATTTATCCATTGACTTGCATCCAACAACATCACCCTTTTCCTGAATGCACCTCTCAATATCTAGAAATAAACCGAAATTAACGTGTACTTAATTAAAAGCATGTCGATATTGTGGATTGAGCTAAATTTATAATACTAAATCTAGATAATGCAAATAGAACACGCACCCTACCATGCATAGATGAATTCTGTCTGACTGAGTTACATTTACATGTCAATTTAGAAATCCTCATAATATACAGTATGTAAATCTAAACGGTTGACATATCGCTTTCCCTGCATTTACACTTCCTTTAGACACCCAATTTCACCACCAAAATCTCTTTCCCGGCAATAAAAAGTATTGCTGAAAGATCGTGAGCGTGGTCATTTTACGAAGCTAAAGTAGCACAACGAAAAAGAAAGTGATGTGTCAGCCATTAAGTTTTACATGCTGCATAATAATATGTAGCGTGTAGTGAATGAAATTAGATTTTAGGAGATTCTAAAGATAAAGACAAAGCGATTGCATTTTCACGTTCACTCAGTTTCTGAGAATTTATTGGAAGAGCCGTTCGTTCGTAGAATTAATTCTAAGAAATTGCGTAGACTACTGGTGGGTATGTAGCACGAGGCTTCAGGGATACAATGATACAAATATACTAGCCATTACTAGCTACTTAATAATTTGTGCGACTGTGCGAGTGGGTGCTGATCAATTTGCCAATAAAGCTGTTACATTACAATAATTAAGTACCTAACCTAGTTACTATTGTGGGCATAAGTATATAATACTAGTACGTACAATGTGAATTATTACAGCTGGACAACAGTAGTCCAACTACCTTCATGTGTTCACGTTGTTTTACACGATAATTGAAGGGGTAGGAAGTAAAAAAAGAGTTCTGCGTATGGAAATTAGCAAAACTACCAAAAATTCTACAAATGGTCTACGGAGCTTTTGGGAAAATCATGCTTGTCTAATGAAATATCATAATCCCCCATCTTACTAATCCCAGTCACTTGTATCAGTTGTATCTGCATAGGACTAATTTTGATTTTGATATGACATTCTACTACCCCTTACATTGGATTCCTAGGCTTAGGCCTAAAACCATAAGTAATTGCCAAGCATTGTTGAAACTATATGGTAGTTATTTATTTTCATGTACTTAGTGGTCAAAATATTATTCCATCAATCACGTAATCAATTACAGCTGTAGAATTTTAATGATGCTTCCCTATATGCTTAGATGATGACTATTTGAAAGTTGTATGTTGTATGTTGTGTACAACTTTCTGCTTCAACATAAATAGCTCGAAGATATTGGAAGATGAAATCAGAGTTTCATGATAGTTTTATTAGTATAGTGTGAAAAATGTGTATGAATTTCATTTGCACTGTCAACTGTGAGGAATTAATTTTTTTTAAATATCATGGCAAGAATTGGTATTAACAATCTGATAGTTTCATCTAAAACTGATTTACAGATTCAGATGACGTTGTTGTGGAAGAGCTTTAGCATAAAATATGTTTCCGTAGAAGTATATAGGAAGGCATAATATTGTGTTCTGTGAAGAGAAAAATAAGATTTGTGACCACCAGTATGTACTCATGCAGAATGTTATTATGGGATTCCTAGAGAAACTTAAAAATGTATTTTATTATAGGGGCTGCTAAACGATAAACTTCACTCTTAGTGCATACAGAAAAATAAAGGTACCTATACAAAGCTACCTTCTATCTATGTACAGCGTATTTGCATACAATGAATGTGAGTTAATAAATGCGTTGATGCTTCCTTTCCTTGTACACAGTCTACAAAGTCTACATCTCTATTCTAACACCTTTACGGATAACGGCTGCTGCATACATGGCTTAACAACAGGGCTACACCTGTTAACGATAACACTGTCTGTCTCACATGATCACATATAATATTATACCGTTCGCGTTCCTATATTTTGTGTCAATATTATTTAATTGTACATTTTTAAGCAAAACGACTTACTTACGTAGTACATGTATGTATTGTTTCGTAGCAAAATGTTAGTCTAGCGCTTTTTCTGAGACAATTTAACTGCATGCATTTTCTGTCGACACGTCCAAGGCTGCTTTTCTGCAAGGACCTGTGCAAATTTAATTAGACAAAATATCCATGAAAATTAACGACAGACCTGTCTAGAATTTACTCTTTAAATTGACGACGTGCTGTGTATAATTCATCTCCTCTCAATGTTCTACTTTAGATTGATTGACTAATAAAGTGCTATTATTGTGTCCTGTCTCTGTTATTTCTGCTATGATCATCTATTCCACACTACCAACTCTTGTTCTATCTATCTATTCGACCCTTAATATAATTAAAGATTAATTAACAGCTTCTCATTTACTTACCACCTACTGTCCTAATAGTAGCATTATTTTCCATGTCCTTCTATATAAGAACTCACACCGCTAGCGTCCGTGCTCTGTTCTTTATGTACGATAAATGACAGAAGGTCAATTTAATTTAACTTACATGTGCGATAGTGAGTTGCTTTTACAGTAGGTACCTACTTATGGATAGAAACTTGTCTAAATGCATCTAAAATTTTTACATTGATATCTACAGAAATTATGCCTATGATACGATATGGATTTTGAAATGTTTTAGTTGGAAGTTCCCTTTCGGAATTGTCAGTCTGCTTATACTGTGCCATGATTTTCGAAGACTGCCAAAATGAAAATACGAAATAATAATATTTCCATTGTCTGTCAAGTTGAAAATCTCAACCCCTATATGGACAAATTAAGGAATGCATGCCAGCTTTAAAGTTCAGTTCAGTCAACCATTTAGCATTAAATCCGATGAAGAATTATCATATCGATGCCATAAGTCTCAGAATACCCTAAGAACTCTGCTAATAATTGCTTATTCATTGTCTGAGCTGAAAAATTCATATAAATATTATGTGATTGGGACTAGTGAACTTTTTAAACCTTAGCTATAATTTTATAGTTATATGATAATGATAAATATTATAGTTACCATTGCTTTTGCAGTAGGCTAAGTTAACTCAGTAATAATCATAAAAGAATCAACTGATCTGCATAAAATAAGTAAAGGTGAGATACGTCAAATGGAACGCCAAAATAATATAAAATAACCACATTTAGACACAGTACAACCAATACGTAAATAATACTGAAATGATGCTGCATTCAAATGAGTAGAATGAAGGTACCATTAAAATATTGCATATCGACTGCGATCTTCGAAAGGGACCGATACCACTTGATCACGAATTCGAAAGGGACCTATACAACTTTTTCGCTAATTCGAAAGGGACCTATACGATTTTATCACTAATTCGAATAAGGTCCTAAACGGCATTTCTAATAATGTTCAGGAGAAGCCAAAAGCTAAAACTGTATTGTTTAGGAAATGGAATCTACTGATTAATTCAGTCACACTGAAATTCATTGGTTATTTTCCACTTTTTCAAATCATACCTAACTATTAAAAGCGGTTGAAATATAAATATTATTAGTTTAGCCTTATCACTGGGCCCTAACAGACGAAAGTAATAGGTGATAATTCAAAATGCCATTAAATGCGCGCCACTTGTAGTACAGTATAGAAAATAAATCTGTATATACAAAAAATTCCGCGCTTTCTGATGGCCGTAAAATCTTATTTTGCTCATTTATGTGGTATAGGACGTTTTCGTACTGCTGATCAAGTTGTATAGGTCCGTTTCGAATCAGTGATCAAGTCGTATAGGTCCCTTTCGAATTAGCGCAAAAGTTGTATAGGTCCCTTTCGAAGATCACGGTCGATATTATATTGGCACAAAGAATAAGCGATCCATAGTTTAGCATTGAAAATCTTCTTGTTAACTGTAGCATGCATGAAAGGAAACGCTTTAAATTGATTTACGTTGATATGATGGTACATACCGAAAGACTGGGACGGAAAATGGAAGCCTTAATAACTACTCAGGTACAGAATGGCTGTATTTCGTTTCGTTTTTCTAGTCTGATGGTGATGAGTTAGTACACCTGTATTTATTAGTGCAAAACAGAAGCACAAATAGTTATTTAACACTCTACACCTTAGCTCCGACCTTGAATGAATATGTAAATGTAATAAAAGGGTGAATATTGACGCATGGTTTACATTTTATAATATACAAAAGTCAGTCTACCTAAGAGTCAGGCGTGTTTAGAACAGATTTTACTGGTTTCAGTGGTTAGAATGTAGAATACAAATGATGTGGTATTTATGATCTGTATTTACATAATATGGCAAAACAGGCATTAGCTGTACATAAATAAATAATATCTATCTCACTAATATATAAAGCTCTTCTGTATTGCGAGAACCCAGAAATAAGTAATTCTCTTTTAGTGCCTTACACCTTGCACGTTACTACACCGTCACGGAATTGCATTACAAACGAAATCATTTAAAATACTTTGATCTTAATTAGCATACTTTGTGTACGTAGTACTTTCATAGAAATAAGTTTTCTCAGTTTTCGTAGACATTCCCGTTTTCAAAGTTTATATTTGCTGGATATTTATTTGCCCAGTTACTTTATGATACAGGTTGGAAGTTAAAACTGTTAAAACTCCAGCTAAGCATTGGATTTTCTTTTCCATCTCGTTTCAAAATGGAAAGGTTTAAAGTGCACGAGTTAGTCAAGCAAAGGTGTGTCGTTTGGTAAGTGTTGGGGAATTGGGGATTGCGTTTTCCAGACAGTGACATTCAATGTCTCAGGGGAACATTAGGTGATAAAGATTGATACATGATACATCCTCGTATGATACTTCCTGTGAATATTTATAAGTAAAACTGTCTTCTCAAGAAAAACGAAGAAGCGTCTGGATGATGTATACACAAACATTGTTCTCCTCTAAAGAGATTGAAGCAGGTATTTAAGGTAAAATATTTTCTATATATTTGATAAGCTCATTAGTAAATGTAAACTCCTAAAGCAAATTTGGAAACTACATTTATATTGACTGAAATATTACTTTTCTAGGATATTATAAGAAAAGGCATTTGAATTTATTAATATTTTTATAGGGATGAATTGCTTAAGTTTCAGAATATCTGTTTCAATTTCCATTTTCAATGCCTGCAGGTCACAAATAGCATAAATAAATTCTCCGCCTGAACATCTGTACTTTAAAAATGTCTTGGAAATTCAATAATGTACTATATATGCTTACTCAGAAAATGTATGCTCGCTCAGAAAGTGCAAAATGCTTACTAATGTTCAGGGCGCTTCAATATAATAATATCATATACGATTGCATTATGTCAGGAAAATGGATGAAGCGCAAGGAGCATTCTCTTTAACGCACCTGCATGCACTTTGCACCTCTGTACATTACAAGTTGGTGGATGTACATGTACAATGTGAATAGGTTATAGCACTTGTATCGCTATTAGTAGATGAAAGGTTCCCTAATCTTCTTTGACTTTCTCCACTTCAGCCTAATACGTCAGGGATTCTATTCATTTCTATAAATATAAATGAAAATCAATACTATACGACTCGTGGGCCAGTTGTTCTAATCCCAATACTTCGCAATTCCTAGCTGGTGTTACTAGATTCTACTACTGACTAGAATAGAAGATATAGCTAACATGTATTCAAGTTGCTAAAATACTTCATTTTATTAAGGACACTCGCTGATATCAAATTAGCTTCCAAATGGACATTTTCATTGAATAATTTAATTTGAAAGTAATTGACAGGTACATGTCAAGTAGATATAAAAGTAAAACTGCAAAGTAGTTGCATTAATATAAGTAGCTCTCATAAGTGCTTCGCAATAATTGCATATTCCAATAGTCACTGCTACTCCAGTACCTCTTAAGAATCATTTAGTGTCCATTTGGTGTGAGTGGAAAGGATTATCTACTAATGTTATCTTTTTTAAATTAATTTTGCGATGAAGAACACTTTTATGTCTGTCATCCTTACCGTACTCTTCTACTCCATATCAGCAGATGGAATCCTCTGAACAAAAATTCACCTGCAATTAATTTTTGTACATTCAGTCTCAAACTACCATATATGTCCGAAACGGGACTCCAACTTTTGTGCATATAAAAAGATGACCTGGCGAAATATGGTACAATTCAAGGTCTAATGTACTCTAGATTAATAAAGCAGAAGGCAATGTACACTGAAACGGAGTTGTCTTAGATGCCCATGCAATCGTTGGTAATTCCCTGTCGTCTGTAAGATACAAACCTGGGTATCTTGTCATCTTTCATAAAAGTAGATGGATAAAAAAGGCTAAGTAAATTACAAGAGTAATAAATGAGCCGTAGGAGGGAGGACAAGAACAGAAAATTAAACTATGTTGTCTAGCTATCGGAACTTTTGACCTCCCTCTTTCCATTTTCTGTCAGTAGAAGCGAACAAATTCAATTCATCTTCATTTTTTGTCTTGTTCTCTTCCAAAATGAGTCTCTATGTGACGTGGATAGTCAATATAAATAATTCTAGAAATAGTACATGATAAAAGAGTCCATAAATATCCCTAATTGACGAGCCTTTAGTGGGCATAGGGAAAACTTCTTATACTTATTTTGCAACTAAGAAAAAATGGAGAAAGTTGAGTACGTAACCATAATGTTATATATAGATGGGTAGTGAACGATATCAACGGGATGTCCAGATGATTGATTGCAAGCAGATTTAATGATGTCAGGTCTCTCTTTCAGTTCATGTAGTAAAAGTAAGACAAGAGAAAGTAATCGTTACAAAAACGATGACTATAAATTCAATGTCACCCTAAAACACAAATACATGTAGCTAACTACTTAATTAATCTGATTTTTTCCTATTTTTTTTAAGGCTGGCTTCCCTGTTCGGATTGAGACTTTCTTTTTTTTTTCAAAAAATAATTACAGAGGATAAAATTATTAAAAAATAAAATATCGTCGACAAGTCTCCAAGAGGGAAACACCTAGATTCAGATCATAACATACCGTGGACCTCAACTCTTATCCATGCGAGTGGGGAAGTCGGCCTTAATTAAAAGATTAAATTAATTAAAGAATTAAAACAAGAAAGAGTTTGTTCATGAATGCTATTTCGTTGTGTATTGTGGGGAACCCACATGCAAAAAGCATTTTTGCGTACCTCTATCTCGTCCTCGCCGAGATGACATAACTTCTTAAATGTTATCTTTAAAACCAGTTGGCAAACGTTTAGCATGTAATTCTTTACATTGAGTTAAATTTTATGGAATTATATAAAGAATGACAAACTGAAAGGTTCACAACCACTTTCTCTTTTCCTATTCTAAAAGAGTTTTTCGCCAACGCAAAAGTAATTTGTGTAGGGTTCCATTCTTCATACTTACCAAAAATTATTCTGAACTGCATGAAGTACTGCAAATAATAAAAAATGGAAGATAACTGCATAATATGGTACTAATGTATGATCTTTTGTGTTATGGCCAAAGACCCCTAATGGAGTTATCTCAGGAAAAGAGAAAATGGTTGTCAATCTTTTAGCTTGTCATTTTGCAAAACCATATCAAACTACATTACGTGAGTTTATTTTTCTTGACCATTCGAGAGGCATACCATCAAAAACATAACTGACATACTGCTTCATGAACAAGTTCTTTTAAACTCTTATTTCAATAATAATTTTACTATATAAATAATCTTCTGAAAATATGTGAGATGTCGTGTTATATGATGTCATCTGTCGCGTGTCCCTTTAATTTCTCATTCCATCTAGCAACTAAGCTTCATCAAAGCAATATCTAAGACCCACTTCCTCAGATACAATGAAACTAAAAAAATGCATTTGGGTAAAGCAATAGAAACAAAAGCCTTCGAAAGCATGTGTTAATAATTCAAATGCCAGCAAATATTTTGATAAGAACTAAAATGCTGTAGTATTTATTAGGAATTTCCTGGTACTACTACGAATACAGAACACGAATGGTAGACAAAGGAGCAGAATTTAGAATTCAGCAAATGATGCAAATGAAGCACAGAAATGAATATTAAATGCTCTTAATTAATTATTTTAGAAGAAATGCATTCATTGTGTATTAGTATTACTGGGAAGCACTTTATAGAATATTATAAGGAAATGATGTGACAGATAATACATTACTTTCCCAGAATGCGAAACAGAGAGCAGAACTCTCTGAAATTATTAGAATAGGAGAGTCATGAAAAGTAGTATAAGCAGTTGCTACCGCCACGCAAACGTACAGAGGGAAAGTCAGGCAAAGACATTGAATTTGACTTTCTCAGGGTGATAACTGAAGTGAAGAAAGAAAGTCGTAGTCTTATGAGCACACTTTCTTTTGTTCTGTTGTCCTTCCCCTTTCCGCTCCTATTGTTGGCTTTTCCACTGACTGTCCCATCCTGTCGTCTTTATTTCCTCAGCACAGAGGCATGAGCTGCATTGTAAAAAGCATCATTTGCTATTTTTATTTGAAAATCACTGTAGCATGTCATTCTGTCTGGGTTCAGTCTTCTAAATTACATCTTCCCTATATCAGCCTCATGTCATACACTCATACTCTGCTACACATAAAAGGCATTTATGCTCTCTATTAGTATCAAAGAAATTTATTTACCTGGGCCCAGCTCTTTGTACTTAGCCATGCCATGCATAGGTACGTAACTACATACATACTTGACAATAAATAGCTTTTCCCTCTTACGCTCTGTGTCAGCGCATACTTGTCTTTTAATACTATTTGTTTGACAATCTCCAGGTTGCCGTAAAACTCTAAAGTGTAACTTCTCTGAATTTTTGAATACGTTTTGACAACAGATATACTCGAAGGGACATTATTATAGAAGATTTACCATCTTTCTATCCTTTCTAAATTCCACTAAACGAAAATCAAGTGCGTATCGTGAAATTCTGAGAAAAATTCTAGCAAAGGTGAAAGTTTCGTATGGAGTTAGCAGTAGGAAAGTTCTAGGTGTACAGTCTGACTAATGACGTTTTCTGTAGAATTTATAACTCACTTCCAAATGAAACTCACTTTATGCATCCCTACACAGTACACATTACACTTCACTAACAGTTAACACGAATGCATTTACTAGTTACTTCCATTTCACATCCACCGGAATTCCGAAGAATCTCTTCCTGTACCATTTTTTCATGTCAAGGCCAACCACTCACAATATACAACTCGTAAAACACACGAAGAAACGTTTTAATAGAACAAAGTTTCTATGAAAATTGTAAAAAAAATTGTTGGCGTGATTTTCTTCTGCCAAAGTCATTGTTGTATAGCACAACATCATTTTGGTGGAGAAAAATTCGCTTTTCAGCTCTCACGGGAATTAAACTTGACACATGGTTTTTCTAAAGTCATTCCTTTTCACAAGAAAATGAAGAGACACATAGGAAAAGAGCTTTTACGGTACTTCATATAGTATTGCTGAATATATTATTTCTTTCAGCTAGACGCTGGTGGTTTCCCAGTTGCATGAACATGTTTTAAACTGAACCTCTGCATGCATGAATTCCCTCTGTGAAATTCTAATGTGGATATACGTAAGTAGTGGGTGGACCGTGAAATTACAGTCGAGCAAAGATATATTATTTGAAAGAAGATCGTTCAGAGACCTCGCACAGGGCACTATAGTACTATGCATACTCTGAAACTGGCTTTCCCTTGACATCACTCATTGTCGATTTATGCGTAGGAACATAATATGTTTTATGTAAACTTGATACTTTAACAT
The DNA here is from genome assembly GCA_019776505.1 of Tomocerus nigrus. Lineage (NCBI taxonomy): Eukaryota > Metazoa > Arthropoda > Collembola > Entomobryomorpha > Tomoceridae > Tomocerus > Tomocerus nigrus. The sequence goes on along the minus strand of JABASI010000060.1, from coordinate 26,237 downwards.
TCAGTTAAAATGCCTGCACTGTGCTCCAAACTAGGTAAACTCGAAATTAATTGTTAGAAAACCCATCGTTTAGTTTACAAATACCCATTCATTAGACTACAGATTGAACCTAAAATAAATCAGCAAAGTGTCAATTTCCAAATAAGGAAATTCACTGAAAAATTCATTATCTTTTCTAAGTACCTATAATAATAATATAAGGTTTTAACAATTAAGCATGATCATTACAATTATGAACGATTCAAGAGGCTAGTCAAGAAAGGGCACCCTATTTGAATTTTAGACATATTTACATGTAGAAGGAGCAGGGATTCTCAAATCTGCAAGGAAATTGAACGAGACATCGTATCGAAAATCTGAAATAAAACAAAATGTTTATAAAGTTACTGTCTTTAATCTTGAGTCTAAGAATTACGATTGTTACGAATTACGATTGATAGTTACGATTGCAAAAAAAACTTGCCTCAAAATTGGAAAATATTTCTTTTCGAAATCATAACTTCCAAACAAAGTACCCAATTTGAATTCTTTGATTCAAGATAAGAGACAATAACTTTAATGAACATTTCAGATTTTGGATACAAAGACTAGTTCTTCTCGTTCAAAATCCTTGTCCATTTGAGGATTGCATGTAAATGTCAATAATTCGAATAAGGAGCGGTCTTCTATTCTTAAAATATAAAGAAATACTACTTATTATACATATCATGCATTTTAGTGAAAGTATTTTTAGTGCCTATCTAATACCTTTGTGCCAGGTCAACCTTTAGAAAGGTCACTCATCCAGTGCTGCCACTGAATGAAAATTTCGCAAATAGGTTTCACACAAATTCGTAAACTTCATCAATTCTAAATAATATTATGTCAATGAACCTCTTTAATTCTTTTACATCACATCCTCATTTCTTTGCATGCATTTGTACTAAGTTTTAAGAGCAACAAATACTTTAAATCTAGGAGTTATGTTTGAATACTTCTATAAGTTCTCACAGGTATTAATTAAATTCTCGTTTTACCCGTACTTCCCAATGATCAAAAAGAAATGGAATATTATATCTGTAAAAGCAGTCATTAGAATGCAAAATTCAGGGGGTCTAGTATAGCATAAGACAGAGTGGGAAGATATTTGTCTGAAACGAGTTCAGTCCAGTACAATTTATGATGTAGTGAAATTAACTGTGAAGTTGCGACAGAACGGAATGAGAAATTGCACGGCAAGTGAATCGTAATGTGTCCGCAGGTTAAACGTCAAACCACAACACAGTTAATTTCTCTGTTCTCCTTCGTAACCAATCTGGGAGAAGTCACCCACGGACCCTGGTTTTATCTGTGTGGCAGGAAAGCAGGCGTCGCAGTGATAAGAGAAAACGAACTCATCACCATGCCTTACCACTCCAGGGTGATCTATGATACTGAGGTGGTTTGGCAAACTGATCATTGATCAGTACTCACGACTTGTACATCGCAAAATGTACTCACTTAATTATTACCCAGTTTGATTAAACGAAATGAGAATTTGGATGGGAATGTTGAGTTTCTGAATGATAGCAAATTAATCACGTGTAAACTGCGTTTAAATTTGGCTAAAGCTGTCCTCAATTAAATGTTTCTTGTTCAAGCGTTAAATAACTCGATTTGCAGTTGCTATTTAATTATAGTCTCCCTTCGTTTCAGTCGTCGGCTATAAAAGAGATGAGAAATGCAATTAAAGGAATATTACTACTTAAGATAAGGTAGGAATTTGGAAAGATCAAATAACATTTTGCTTATTGCGTCATATTGGCCATTAGACAAATTAATGGGACATTCCTTTAGATTTCGAAAAGGGAGGAAACTAGGAAAATGTACCTGGAATCACTAAATGCTAATCGAAAGAAACCACCAAGCACATTTGTCGATTGGCAAAAAATTTTCTAGGTATGATTTATTGTGCCTTTTACAATGATATAAGATTCAGAAGAAGATACTCCGTACTCCGTGGCTATCTTTGTTATTATTGCAGAATGGAGATTGCAAAATGACAAAAAATGCATTAAGCTAATTTTATGTTATAGTGACATGCAATACGTACTAATGTCGTAATGCCGTGGTCCCTGAAATCATACTTACCGTACCGTACCTCGTGGCAATCACCAATGCAATGATGAACCAATGTATGTAGTTTGTGTAGTAAAAAATATATAGCTCCTTTTTCATTTCAATGAATCTTCATGATTTGCTGTAGGCACATTCATTTTAGTACCTTTTTGTATTTACTACTAAAACAAGATAATAGTGTGAATTTATGGTACAGTATCATCTGCTTTATTGATTGAAGCCTTGAACTTATATTATATCCCGATTATATTAAGTAGCACGTGTGACTTTCACAATTACAAGCCCTCCTCCCACGCACACGTTTCTGCAAACATTAAAGTAATAAAATGCAACATTATTGTCACCATTGATGCGGACATGCTGTTTTCTCGAGGATTTATCAATGACTACAAAATATAAGCAATATAATGAGAATGTAAATTGTGAATAGGTCGTTTCAATTTTCGATCAGCTCCGGTGCTAACGGTTAATATGCTTGTTTACGATGCTTTTCTGTCTCCTTATTAATGCCCTTAATGGTACATTAGGTTCGTCGTTCGTCCACACTTTATATTTGGATCTAATGTTTTCCAAACACTATACACACGTACTTGGCTGAAAAGAGGGACACTGTCATATGTCAGTATCTTTCAGTTTACCTGTTTAGTTTATGACTAATGGCTGTTTTTTATGGTCCAAGATTTATTGTAAGGAGAAAATTGTTCAGTGAACTTTATTGCTCGTGCATTTGACATACCTATTGCTTTTTAAAGCTGTAAATACTTTTTATAAAGTGAAAAAGTTATCGTTAGTTTCCACACGCTATAATATAGTCACTTGAATGGCGATAGGTATACTATAGAACGGAGATGGGAATAAATTCTTTAGAAGGGAAAATATTTCTTCTTTTTAAAGCAGATGATTTTTCCTTTAGGTTTTTGCTTACATTTTCCCAAAGGTAAGTGACTGCAAAATGTACAAGGAGAGCTATATATACATTTATGATGATAGTGAAAGTCTGGTTATAGATATTAACATTTTAATAATATTCTCCATTCAGTGACGCATATTATGAGTACATAATGCATTATCTTATTGTAGTAGTACGTTCTGTTTGATTATCACTGAGAAAGAAAAGAAATGTTGCTATAATGTAGAAAAGTGAAGTAGTCTACATATTTAGTTTCATTTTTCTCGTTTATATAGCATCATATCTATCACAGCATTTTTAAATATAGTGAAAGGAGGGAGACTTCAGGAGCGGAGGAAGCGAAGCAAAAAGCCGTGGTTCAAGTTCCTCCACTGAATGCTGAACCTTTCAAAGTTATGAGATGTAATTGAGCATGGGGAAGAAAATTAAAGTAGAAGTTTTAGAAAGGAGATACATAGTCCAGGACGCATAATAAATTAGGCAAAAGAAAAGTGGGTGAAAGCATTTCCTTTTTTCTTTACCTGCTCCTCGCTGGAAACTTGAGAGTAGGAGTGTACCTATAAGTGAACAATGAGAATTGCCAACTCCAAGTTGTGGAATTGCATTACTTAGATGTAAAATTCTGTAGCTCAGTAGCTCGTCAGGCAAACAACGTTCCTACTATAAAGGAAATGTTCAGATGGTATGGAAATCCAAGAAATATAGCTAGGAAAATGGAATTGTTCGTTTGTATAGAGAGCTCTATCTGCATAAAATTATGCCCCCTGCCCAAGGCGCTATTCTGTTAAATATTTTAAATGATTTTCCACTCAACTTCTACTTGCATAAACTGCACAACTACAATGTATAACAATTTAATAGCGATAAAAACTTTTATTTTCACTTAAAATTATTTTTGGCATAATTTCAAAATAAAGAAGCTACTCGACGTGTTTGTGCCAACTTTATAAGTAATGTACATCTATAAATCTTTAGAGTAGTAGCTTCAGATACAGTTAAAAAGGGAGAAAACGAAGGAGAGAGAAACTAATACGATGATAAATAGATGTAGACATAGAAAATATTAAACTATTAAACTGTGTGCATAATTGAATGACATCCTAGAGTAAACTAGAGTTTATAGTTACTTGCCTAAGGGGTAAATATAGTTAAGGAACAAAGAGAAGTTCATTGATCCATTTAGTGGTGTATTGGGGTTAAGGCATCTTTAATAATAGACCCTAAAATATGAACTTAAGAAATGAATGAAATTTTGTATATAAATTTTAAGTGTAAGATTATGGGATCTTAATACTAATTATAAATTCAAATGATATCCATGAATAAAAATGAGGAAGTAAGTAATAAAGTGAAAATTCGGGATTGTCCTCCTATAAATGCTAACAGTATACATAGAAATGTCGTCATAAAAGAGTTAGATTTCTTGTGTGTTGTAATTTCTGTTTCTACTTAAGAATAAATATTGAATGTTGGATATTTAGGGATTTGGGAACCTAAAGTTAAGATTGGCGTGGGCGGGGAAGATGTGGCGTCATTTTCTAGCTCTCCCAACGCTACACCTTGTAATATCCCTCTCATTAGTTTGCTTGACATTGTGTATGTGTGAGATGAAGGGAAAGGAGAGGGAACGTCATGGACAGAAGAGACAAACGCCGACTGACTGAGAAGATTCCCTCCGTCTGAGTCGAGTTGAGATGTGAGCAGACGTTCTTCTCAGATATACTTACCTTAACACCTTAAATGTCTGAACATAGATTTTAGGAAGGGAACTACTATTCTGAGATATATGGGCATTTACTTGGGGATCATCCACAAAGGACGGCTGAGGGCTGAGACTATTTAGACCTCTCTCTTTTCCTACATTTCTGTTGACTTTTGCATGAATGACTAAGATGTACGTCATGGAACTAAGCCCCCCATTCCCCAACTAGTAGCTACCCTAAGCTACTGATTAAGAACTTCTATATTATAAGTAGCAGATTTTTGACAGAGAAAGTTTGATAAGATTCAACGATGCTCTCTCCCTTATATGATAGAAAGAGAGGTAGCCTCGCGATGTTGCTGCTACTGCTACTATAAGAATGAGTCGGCTCAGCCGTAGTGGGATCCAATCCGATTCTACTATGTAACTTTCCTCGGCAGGATCCAGAATCTCTGTTCCAGTTGGCTTTCTCTTTTTCTAACAAGTTCAGTTCCAGCTCACATGACCACATCACTGCACTGTATTCCTCTTGCTCCTTTTACAGACTTGCCTGTTACCTCTGTGTGTGGAAGCTAGTCGCAAACACTGATTGCAAGTAGGAACAAGTAGCCCAACTCTTTCTTTCTCTCTCTCTCTCTCATTCTCTCTCTGTGCTGACTCTTGCTAAAAAGGAGTGTATATATTTAGTGAGTGCGTTCTTAGTCTTTCTGTTGAGCTGTGTGAGAGACGGGAGGAATGAGAGTGTTGTTCCGAACAGTGCATGGTGGCTGTCTCTGTCTATGTGCAGAGTTTTGTGAGAGAGTGCGAGTGTGAGCTGAAGAGACAACGCGTAGTTTCCTTCAGTAGTGAGATGTGCATAGAGTAGAGCAGAGGAAAGCGGGTGAAAGTGAAAGAAGAGATTCCCTAAACAAGAGTCCTTTACTTTACATAACATGTTCACATCTCTGACACAGACAGACACTATACTACTGCTCCTCTTCTCTGCCGAGTGAAGTAGCCTCCTGGAAGTTGAGTTATCTTTTCTGTGTGTTGGAATTCTATATGGAAATTCCTGGTGTGTAGAATAACATAGTTAGTTAGGGAATCGTTTCGTCGACTGATATAATAAATAGATAGATATAGATATATATAGGAGCAGGGACATATGGTAGTGAATTGAATTGGGGATTCGTCTCGACTCGACCCGTCATTCTTCTATTTTGTACTTTTAGTCGGTAAAAGCAAGTTAAGTCATGCTTTGGTTCGTTTCATTTGGTTTCCTCTCCTCTCTCTCTCTTTCTCTCCTTGGCTATCCTAGTACTACTACTACGTACTCCTGCTAAATAATATCCTATACTATGTATGATAAGTTAAGTTAGAAAGTGGAAGTGGAAGAACGTAAGGCAAAACCTAACTGCATTCATAATATAAGGATCAGAATCAATAAAACGACGCTTCTAACTTGTGACTTCAGTTTGCTTTGGCTTCGTGGGCTTAGCTTTGCTGACTATCCCTTCCCTACTATTACTAGAACACGTTAATGCATTACTACACTCTCTCCAAAACCCAACTAACGCTCAATTCTCATCTACTTACTAATATAATGCACTTTAACAGACTTTAATAGGTATTAGCCCGGAACAATCAGCTCATAGCCTGTCCTTAGCTTTATTATCTTCCTATATTTACTCAGGGAGTATATCCTAATATTATTACCTTCCTATTTACATATAGGCATCGTTTACACTACTGTCCTCTTATGTCCGTTTACTTTCTCTTCTGTTGAATGGGAGCTGGGAGCCGTTGGTTCTCTACTGGCAATTGATCGGATGTAGCCTAGTCAATTCAACCTCTGTGCATCACAAATAAAATAAAGCACCATTGATTTCATCCATTATTTTATTTATTTACACAGTTCCCAGTCCACTCTTCCTAGATCCTTCCTTTTCTCCTACTACATTTTTACCTCTACCTACAAAAACTATTTTTAGACGATATTTTCCAGGGTACATTCCCTCTCGTAAACCATTTTCATTTGAATATTTACCTTTCCAAGAGAAATACAAGTATAGCTAGGAGATTTTAGATTCTTTGCAAAATTGTCACTGTTATTTGTATTTCCTTTGAAAACATAAAGCCCTTTTCACTATATTGCCTGTTTAGCAGAATGTTTTACTACTTTTACACAATCATCCAGATGATATTACTTACATTCTAGGATATATATAGTATCCCTCCGACAATAAACTAGCAGCTCTATAGTATTTAAGAATATATGAAGCGAAGGGATAGAGAAGAAAGAAAGGGAATCGGATCGGATTGGAGAAAGTTAGGGAGCTAACTATAGTTAAGCTACCTGGTAGTACGGACTCAAAACATAAAGTAAAGTAAACGAAGTCAGCCAAGCCAAACCAAACGAAGCTCAAGCTCAAGAGAGCGTTTTCATTTCCTATGTGACTATTGAGTGATTTGTGTATTTGCTTTGTGGTTTGGCTTTCCTACTCCCGCTCCTCAACGAGTCCGTATTCTCAATTCATGTTTTCATAACTTACTTATATATTGCATTACACTCACATACAACTCAACTACGAACATACGGATCATTTTTCATTGGAATTTTCCTACGCTTCACAAATTCTATAGAGATTACTCGGGGACGCTGAGTTTATCAGAGACTGTAAGTATACTACAGAAAACCTCATGTCTCTTTCCGTGTAAAATAGTAGAAAATCCTGCAATTCTATCCTATTGGAAAGAAAAGGCGTAGATACACGTAGATTGAATAGTATCTTGTGGATTTGTCCGACCAATTATAAAATACCAATGTTAGAAACGCTAACGTGCTAGCAGTGTGTGTGGTGAAGAGTCTGAAGAGAGAAATTCCTTAGATTATTCTCCAATTTCCACATTGGTATTTGATGATCAATGTTGGTGGTAATTTCCTCTAGGGATTTCCCCGTTTACTGTCATGTAACTTAAGCCTAGGTTAATTACTGTGTCTTGTGTTCGCAAATTAGCAAAGTAAATCCACCAGGCTCTACTATATAGCATCTACGTGTAAACAGACACTTTATTAATGTGTGCTCTGGAAATCTTGAAAGTGTAGTCGATGAATATTATCTTTGAATGCCTTAGCCATTTACAAGGTCTACCGCAGAAGAAATATACTTAGGTAGCTACCTACCTACCTACCTACATTATATTATATGAAGTAGAGTCTAATTTTCAAAAACAGTAACCGAGTGGAGGAGCTGAAAGAGATAAAGAAAGAAGGAGGATTGATGAAGACAGGTGATTGAGACGATAGAGGATATCTACGTGCAAATATCGCGACTACTAGTACATAGTTACTACTCGTTACTTTGTAATCAGTATACGGATGATGCTATTGGGAAAGTTTCGCCTTGGAGAGACAAGAGAAAACAGCTGAAATGACATGACAGCTGATTGCCTTTGATTGTAAGTGAAAGTTCAAAGAAAGACTTTCTCTCTCCTGTCTCAACTCGTCTGGATTTTTTGGATTTGCTGGACTGTTAGGTTTCGTGTGAGAGAAGTTATCTATCTGGCTAGTCGTCCTTGCTCTCTCCATGGTCATCCTCTTTCCAAATACTGTGCAGTAAACGAAAAAGAAATGATTGAGTGAATTTTTGTGAACGCTCCAAAGTGAAAACAGAACTGACATAGTACATTACTCTGCCACTCAACTAACTAGAAAAGTTGATTGGGAATGAAATAAAATGTTTGTAATCTGTAAGTATCTGGAAAACAAAATGACAAGTTTGACTAGTAGTCTCGACAAATAAATTGACATCTGATTGGTTTTTAAAGTGTTTTCAGTTTTGTTTCAAGTGGACCCGACTGGACTGAAGCTGTGTGAGTAGATTCGATCCGAGAATTGTGTTCCGTTGTTTTGTGATTAGCCAGCTTGACTGGATGTCTCCCATTATTTTCTAGCGGGGAAGGAACGAGCGGAAATGATAGTGATTGCTTTTCGTTGCATTGAGTGGGGAAGATGTGAGTGTAGTGATATTTTATGGGTAGATTGAAACTGCAGAGTGATTTTGTGTCAAGAAGAATGGGTTGCGCGGGCAGTAAAGAGGACGACGATACCGGAGGAGGGAAAGGTGATAGAAACGGAGGCGGAAGTTCCGGAGGAGCTGGCGGCGCTGCTCCTCCAACTGACCAACGTATTCCTATGACTGCCAAACAAAAATATAGCATTGTCGCTTCCTGGAAAGGAATTCATCGGGCACTTGAACCAACGGGGATTTGTATGTTTGTCAAGTAAGTCGAAATTCAATTCTTCATTTTTATACTTTCTCTACTTTCTCTATCCTACCCAACTCACATAGTTTAATATTATAGTAATTCTCCCATGCCAAGATATAGCTCATCCCTTACGAATATCCCTAATAACATTCTTAATAATAACTGTCATTTTATCATGAAGGATCTCTTGCTATTTCAAATGTCAAACCAAAATGCAGATGGCAAATCATTTCGTAATTAAAATAACGGCTGAACATGAATTAATCCTATTTTCCCGATTTCTGAGTGCATCGACCACAATCGCAATTCGTGCTACTATTTAATCTCCCTGATTTCCTTTGTAATCATTCAACGATATCAAATCTACGGCTCATGTTCTCGCTTAGGGCGGAAGTTCCCTGATTGCCTTCCCTATAAATAACAAGCAATGCGAGGACATTTGAATTAACTTTGACGAATGGCTTTGACTCTCCAATAGCATGTGCAACTGCAAAGTGTAAACACAACACAATTACCATACTACATTATTACATGTACCTACATACTAAGTACACAATTCATGATCCGACCGCCTGCAATAGTAGTAGCAATATTCTCATAACAGCTAATAGTAATCATTTGATGATTGAGTGTTGTTCCTTCTGAACCGAAATGAATTTGCTGTGTGCAATGGTAAATATTGTTCCTAAATCCTACTTATCTACCTGTAAATTAAAATACATCTACAAAAATGAAACCCCATATTTTTAGCAACAATACTGGTAATAACATTTGTACATATGCTGGCGGCCAATGCAAATGAAATTGAGTTTCGGCTTTATTCCTTGAAATTGGTATCCATGTGTAGAATTTGGCACTTTCATCCATAATATATTTCCATTTAAATTCACACTAAAATTCACAGTACAATAAATCAAATTCATTGTACTGTGATTAGGTAGCTAAGTATCTACATGTCAGCAGAAAAACATTGAAGAAACATTGCGAATTGAATTTGTGTTTTCGGGATTGTAAATGGAAACATAGAAGTTAGGTTAAGTATCAACCAATCCAATTAGAACATCTGATTTGTGTAAGCAACAGATAAACGTATAGCTGCACTAACTATATGTACATATTATCATGCTTAATTTTAATAATTTGTTATGCGTTTGGAATTTAACCGGTAGCTGTAGGTGAGATTGTGATTATTATATGATTGTGCATTCTCCAGGGATTTCCCTATCCAGACAAACTAATTAGCAATTCAAAGTTTAGCAGATATGCCAAAGTTAAGCCAGGGGATATCTTATTGTCTTCATGTCTTCAATGTTCACTATGTCAATTGTGTCTACTATACAATTGCAATATGCATCAACCCAGTATGATACAATTTGGTCGGTATGCACAAAGAGTATATAATTTATTGTGCACAGAAGAATAGTGAAATTTGTACATCAATTCTATAATGAATGACAATGACGGTTTGTCTGTGTCTGTGTATTATGTAGTTGAGTTTTGTGTGTACTGCTGAACACACGCATCCAGTTTCAGTTAGTGTACAAAATAAATAGTTAGCTGTGTCTCATGTTTGCATTGGATGAAATATGCAATCTGCTACACACTTCGCTCTTATGCAAAGTGCCATTGTAGTACGAACTGTAGCACTAGAAAATGCATGTGTATATGGAATGAAGTATCCTGTTATCCGACAAGACAATATTCAGCTTAATATGCTTCCTATGGGGGCTTAGTTATGATCCAGCTAAATTGTATTTGCTCACTACCACCACCACCACTTGTTCATGTAGCAGAGAGACCAGGAAAACGGACAAAACTTCAATGTAGTCCTTCAATTTTCATACAGCAAGACGGATAAGGATAAGTTGAACAGCCGATGGCAATCCTCCAGCTCTTAACAATCACATACACATTCTCTCTACGCTTTCCACATGCATAGCTGCTCCATGTCCTCTGACCTTATAGCTGAGAACTATTATTTGATTATTTGTTTTGCGTAGTAGGCACTACATTAAAGATTTAAAATAGGCATACCAACCCCCACGTAATATATTCATATATAGCTGAAGTACATAAGCAGCAAAGAAACCCAATGTAATTCATTCCTATGAAAGTACAAACAGATGACCAGCATTGCTATCCCATCATAATGAACTGATTAGTAAATTAGGATTATTTATTACGTGTTGCTTTTATTCCAGTTGTAATTCATCATTTCAATTTTAAATTCATTTTAAAGTATCTTAATTACAGGTAAATATGGTAAAAAGCAAGGAACCTAGACTACCACCTTCCCCTCCCCCCTCCCTCCGTCCTAAAAAGGTCGGCTTTGAAAAATAATGTGACTCGTCTGTGGATTTTATAACTCACGTTCTCCTTGTATTCGACTAGGCGTTTCTCCTCCAAATCCAGCACTATACTAGTTTGTACAAAAAACGTTTACAAAGATACATATATGCATTAATAGATAATGAATATGTTATGCGTTCCATAATGACTGATGACGCATAATATTAATTACAAGCAGGTGATTTATTGGCTCTTTCTCAATCTAAGTCTCGCGATAACTAGTAAATGGATTGCAAATATCCGGCCAAATGTACACATGCTTTTTGGGTCTACAGTAATGGTGGAAGAATTCGGACTCTCCCACTTGGGGTAGGTCAAAAGTCCCCAAAACTCCAAGCTACGAGCCGAAATCCTTGCACAATTACAATACAGCGACGGTTTCCTTGAAATGCTTTCACTTTTGCATGAAAGTGTAAGTTTAATGAGCTATAAATGGCTCGATTACTTTGGTGGGCTATTAGGGCGTGAAAAGAATAAAATAATGGCTTTAGCATAGTGAAGGGATATGTCTACTTCGTAGTATGGCTCTCTGTATTATTTCTATGGCTAATTTTCAACCTTTCACCATTCACTGTACCTACTTGACTAATTTTCAAATGCTGAGAAAATAAAATTTTCTCTGCCAAAATATAAAATAGTGTGAGATGCATGAAAATGAGAGCTGCTGTTCTGTTTTCAACGTTTCGTAGATGTAATTCGGTAGTAGCAGTTATGTGGAATGTTCTAATGAGTCCCGGGTTTTGATTTAGGAGTTCTACAGTCTTCTCCGCAGTGTTTCACTTACTGTCCGAAGTAGTTGCAATTTTGAAGTGTATTATGTGTGTTACGTGGCGTGTGACTGCTGGTTTTATTTTGTTTCTCTGTTGCTTGGACTCATACAAGGTGCCTACTTGTCCTTAATGTTCCTACTTATATCTTAGGAAATAACCGACTACGGATAGTAAATACCTACGAGAGAAAACTCCGGCTCGTGTTTTCTCTTTTATCAAGCGTGAGATCGAAATTTCCTAGAAACATTACTATTATTGCATCAACCCGTAGGGTGTCATTCAGTTTAATGCAAAAAGCACTTGGCCATGTATTCATAGAAGTGTGGAGGATAGTTCCGTCCTTTTCCCACAGTTAGTACATTCTGTATAAATTCCCTTTTCTTCAAGTCCCCAGGCAGTGCCATCTCACTCCAAATAATTCCTATAGCTGCCCTGCATACTCCAGACGCCCAAACAAACTTACTCTGAAAATTACTTAGAAAGTCAACATAAAGGACATGTGTATCTTTGAAGATCAGATTCTACTAACTCCGGCAAACGTATTAGATAGTTTTCCAGAACACATAATCCTGAATTGGTAGTGAAACAAATAGAAAGCAACTTATAAGTTGTGACGATAAATAACAGTAATAATAGACAGTCAGTAACTGCAAACCGACAGACAACATCTCTGGTTATGCAACGTGCGATTAGTAGCTCTTATTTAAACACTCGCCATGCTACAGATAAGTTTAGAACGTATTCCTTTCAGGAGAAAAGCTTCTCATCTTCCAAATGAACTCAGTCTGAAAACCCAAGCACAAATTCACCTTGTTGTTCATTGTTATAGCTTTGTCGTAGGCTCATCATTAACTTCATGGAAATCAAACGAATGAACATCATAATCATAACCTATTTTTTGCATGTATTTACCAACTCTACTAATTTCAATGGAGAAAATTATAAATCCTTCATTATAATAAGAAAACCTTACCTTCATCTTGCTTTGGTTATGCAACGTGCGATTAGTAGCTCTTATTTAAACACTCTCCATGCTACAGATCAGTTTAGAACATATTCCTTCCAAAGCTACTCTTCTTGCAAATGAACTCAGTCTGAAAACCCAAGCACAAATTCACCTTGTTGTTCATTGTTATAGCTTTGTCGTAGACTCATCATTAACTTCATGGAAATCAAACGAATGAACATCATAACCTATTTTTTGCATGTATTTACCAACTCTACTAATTTCAATGGAGAAAATTATAAATCCTTCATTATAATAAGAAAACCTTACTTTCATCTTGCTTGTTATCGAGATTTTAGGAACAGAATGTCATTTTCACAGAGAACTCTGTTAAGCCTGTATTAACTCTCAGTAATCATTATTCTGATCTTATGCATGCACATACATGATACACTCAGATAAGTATTCTACTGAGTTATTTTACGAATCGTTTTTCGTCAGTACAAAAAATATTAAAATCGAGTTGAATACAAAAATATATGTAGGGCTTCTGATGAAATACATATAGATGTAGGCAGGACAGAAACAGAAAGAGATTGATAGACTGTGTAGAGAAGAGGATCAAAGAAATAAGATGCTCGCATGACTTCATCTTCCTCTTGCTCTGAATCTGCTGCTCTTTAAAGATTTGTCTTAAGATGCAAAGGAAAGTTTACTACTCTGAGAGTGTTTTCATGCTTTTTATAGTTTTCCTAGCTTCGGCATCATTAATGTCCTCGCGAAAGTAAGCATTTTCTTTTGTTTTCCTGGTATCTATTATTTAGAGTCTTATTAATCAGCAGGTACTACCATTACTCTGTAAGAAAGAACTACTAGTATAGATACATTTGTCGGAATAAAATACAAATTAGTTTCTAACAAAGACAAGACATTGATGGCCCCCTTTCTACAAAAGGTAGTTATTTAGCAGTTTTCCAGTAAGATATAAAAACATCCGAGCTTTCATCATCCGAAAATAAACAAAGAGTTTTTTATGTCAGCCTTTTCCAGACAGGAGTTATCATTTGAATTGTCTAAGTATATAGAAAGTAAGTAGGTTTTCAGCAAATGATTGTAACAAAGGAAATTAACCGAAAGTCGACTATACTAACGCAGTAGGTTAAAGTAAAAGGATAATCTAACCCTTTCCAAGAAACATCTTAATTTAAGGAAGTATCAAATTTTGAAATAAGTTTTCTTTACTCTAGTTTTCTATCTCTTTTCTTAAGAAAGGATGAGAAGCGGAGTTTCTTTATTGTAGACTGGTTGTTAGGATGGGATAAAATCGGAGCTTAGTAGTAATGATGTTATTTGAAGTTTGGAAGTAGTTTGAAATTGCATACTTGGCTCAAGTTTTGCACTATGAGCCAAATAGTAGTGGAGTAGGTAGCTATTTTGATGAAATAAAGTTGGATGGCATTTTTGCATCATGTCACTGAATTATTATTGACGGAAATTGTAGTGAAGTGATGTGACTGGGGCGCACGGAGAGGATCCTTCCTGGGGCTACCTTAAACTCATACAGCTGGAAAGAAAGAAGATGGACTAGTCGTAGAAAAGTTTTTAACTTTCAAAGTATGCACATGGATTGATGTATTCTTGTACTGTTCTTTCCTTTTATATACGTCTCTCACATAATAACAAGGGACAGAGAAGAATGAGAGCCTTGTAAAAGTAAAACAAAAACAATGTTTGCGTTATTACTCTTTTATGTCACTCCGGGAGGGAAAAAAGTTTTTTGGAACTGCTTATTGGAATGGAGTAGCTGACTGTGAGGAGTAAGAATGTGTTTATCTAAACTTTCCTCCTCATAATATTAATTTTTCAAACTAGAGAATTAAAAACGTGTGAAAACATCTTTTAATCACCCAGCTTCGCAACCTAATTACAGAGTTTAATTTTTGATGAACGCAATTTACAGACGCTCTTCCCTGGGAATACGCCCCGTTTAACTCATGTTAACTTTTCTTACTTAGTTTAGTTGAAACTATTTCCTAATATGCATATACCTTGCCATTTTTACCCTCATTTTCTCCATACATAATGCATGACCCTATTTGTAACTTCATAACGTATGAATATACAATGAAACGAGCATCATTCAAAAACGTTCATAGTTTCTGGAATAAATCCGAGTAGTGCTAGGCTACTAGCTACCAGCAGCTACTGGCTACTATTCCACATATGCATGTTAGTATGCCCGGAAAAAAATTACATCTTTTTTCATGCAAATAAATGGCACAGCTACAACTATTGTATTAATACGTTTAGTGACTACCTCTACAACACATAACAAACTACTATAAATGTTTAATAATACCTTTGTGAATTGTACTCTTGACTTTGCTCCGTGATATTGATTTATAACGTAAGTTAACTGAGCAAACAACTAATGTTCCTGCATTATTCAGTAATTTTCAAAGCTTATAAATACATATAACATTTTTCCTTCCTCACGACACAATGTTTGTATTTGTATACAAACAAGGAGCGTAGCGCATAGTAGTTTCTCCATCATCAAACAGAGTTAGTAATGTAGCTATACAATTACATGTATCTAAATTTTCTTTATTACTATCGTCATTTATTATCTACTAACAATTTAGTGGTGTTTGCTAAAAAAAAGTACAAACTAGCACGCGTCTAAAAGCCTTTTATCTCCACTTTGACTTTCAGTTAAAGGAATTCAATTAAAGAGAACGTTGTTCATGCATGAAAGATTGTACAGTACGATAGAGGCATGGCTGAATTACCTGGTTCATGTCGGATATCAGTCAATCAATTTCATTCGATTTCATTTTATTTGATTCACAAACTGTTATGTATGTTCTGGAGACCTCTATCTCCGGTATTGCATTTATAGATGCTAGATAGTCTAAATATTGGTGGGCTGCGTCGCGAAAAGTTTGCTTAATACTCTGCTCTTAGGGCACTTAGCTCTAAAAGTTCTATGTATACAGCAGTAGCAGTGAGAGCTTGGGAATTTGCATATAATGCCTGTTTTAGTTGACTGCATGAGGGAAATGAGTAGCTGAGCCGCCTAGTTAAACTTTACGGACACGACAGAAGTGTATTACTGAAGAATATCTATCAAACGGATATTCTCTTTATGTATCCACTAATAAACCATTTTTCTTTGCCTTTCGTGCATTTTAGCTATTTGCTTTTTCATCGCTCCACTACGTAGACAGACTACGTACGTTAGTAATATCAATTCAGCATTTACGCCCTTTACCTTCCATGCTCCCCTTTAGGTGATCACAGCAGAATTCATTTCTTTTCATGCTCCTAGATTATTGTTTAGTGGAAACCAGAGAAATAATACTTTCCTATACAACCTGTCTCTGCACTCTGCACCTATAATAACAATCCTACCCCTGCAATTTCCACCAGCTGTTCAAAAACGAAAACTCCAAGTCAAAGCACATACTTATAATCTGTGATGGTTTCTTGCAAGAAAACGTCTTTTTATTACCCGCCTGCAAAAAGTGCAAAAAAAAATCTACACGTTACAGTTACAACTACTATGTCCTATAATATAAACAGACTTACACTAAAAAGTATTTCTAACCTATCTGTGTAGGGATACTTATAGGAACATCTTTTATCTCCATTTTCTACCACACTACTAGACTCTTGAAATGGAATTACTTTTATTATCGTTTTATTTATTTTCGAAATGAACTTGTGATTTCTTCCAGTAGTTTTCAACACTGACTCGACTGCCTACGCACAACCCTTGTTTGCAATATTCAACCCAAACAGGTCACTGAAAAGGAAATAATCTCCCGTGGAGAAGCATAGAAGAATCCTTGTGTTCGGCTAAGAAGCAATGAATGTTTGCATACAAGCTGTCATAATATCGGCTTCCTAAAGTAAAGCCCCGATTCAACACAAAAATACTCGGCAATAGTCATAATGTTTGCTTTTTCATGTAGACACAAACAGCCTGCCAAAGTCGCGCAAGCCGAACTATACCTAAGTAATAATGCACAATCTGAAGTTTTCTGCTGAATCCGTCACTATCATTTTGCCTAGGACAAGTCCCAGCAGGTATTGCTTTTTGAAAATATTTAGTCGAAGAGATTAATTTATCCGTTCATCCTCTGATTGTAATTAAAATTCAGCTATTAAAATTAGACTGGCATCTTCTGCAAACGTAAGAAAATATTATTTCAACATATGAATACTTCACTAGCAGGAAACTATGACAGATGAATAGTGTGTGAAGGATTACTACAGTTTAAAAAATAATGTTGCCGTGATTTATTTACTGTAAATATTTTTGAGGTTTCGTTTTTTACTTTTTCACAAGAAAGATCATTTGCGATAGCTGTTATACGTGCATATTTGAACATGTATACGACCTGTAACATTCAGTGGTGTAACATCATCTTATTTTTATGTAGGCGCATATTATTATGTATACACAGTAAGCTAGGTATCTACCTATATGGATACTCTACATAAAGCCACTCTTGTTTCATTCCATGTAAGTACCTTACTGTATAATGCATTTTCTCCAGAGTGTATAAAAGTTAAGTAAATAAAGGGAAATATCCTAGTCTTTCCTGTTATGCTACTTATAGCACTTTCTTTCGTCAACGACATAACAGCAGAATTGTATAGTAGCAAAGCCACTACTCTTCTGCTCCTTCCATGCGTGTCTAGCTATTACTTTCGTTTCTATAAACTTGTATAAAAAGCAAAAGTACCTACATACAGATACTTATACTCGCATATAGCTGGTATAATTTTAATCATGGTGGTGGTTTGTGAATTTTGACGTATGATCCTCTTTAAACATACGTTTCGTACAATATTGGCGTATGTATTCGAGATTATAATATTATAGATGTCTACGCAGTACTCATACACACTTCCACCAACACAAAAGTAATAATGCTCTGGCAAATGCATTTGTTTGGTTCGCAAGCCAGAAACGCAAAACATGGTCGGCTCAACTATAAAACATTATGAGGAAAGGAATCAGAGAAAGTATATGCAAATAAAAAGACAGTCAACGTGTGCGACTCGAAGAATGTTTGCTTGTATTTCAACTAGGTATGTGTATGTTTTCGGTACAAGTTCTCGCTTTCTCACTAAAACTAGCTGCGATCGTAAACAAAACGTATAAAACAATTTTTCGGTTAGATGGATCGTAATATCGTATCATAAATCCCAATCTGCATAGGACATCTTTTCGCCCCCTCTCTAAACAGTTTCTGTTGATGGATTTGAAGATTGAAAGTTGATTTAGTTTTCACATCAATGTAAATGTCAAGCACATACAAATATTGCGTAATGCCCTAAAGTGATTCATTTTACACAGTCCAATATAGAAAAAAACAGTCTTTATCGATATGTCAGCAGTCAGAATGATTGCATAATGCTAATAAGTTAAACCTGAACAACAAGGATTACCTGTAACTGAACTTATTGTTTACGTCTATGCTTCTTAATATTTACCGCAAGCAAAATGTATAAGTTTCACAGTTTATGTAACTGGTTCATTTCCCAACAGCTATTTATTATTTTGATAGCATTGTTCTTGCTGTCAAATTAGACTGAGTCTTTTGTTCCTCGATGCATGCTTCCTTTTCTCTCATATTTTATTTACTTTCATTCAGTCTAGTAGCTACTCTATTCTAGCTACTGCATGAATAACTAGCAACTATTGACTTACATCTCCTATTCGATTTCGTAAACACAAACAGTTGCTCTTGCAAAACAGATGGCAATGTACGAGTAGAATGGAGACAGTAATAAATATCTCCTTAATAATAACTGCTTTCATTCAGTGATCGGCAAATCTTCATTAATTGAGTTTACTATAGTAAACTACTTATTAACTTTCAAACAAATGCAAATGGCTTATGCAATTATAATAACATGTCTCAAAGACCTCCATTTATGTTATGTTTTTATTAAGAAGAGTCACAAATCCTCAACTTCTGCATTGCCACTTAGGTAATAACATTACCACAATGTGTTGAATCAAATAGTTTATTAAACGAAATTTGTTGCAATAATTTAGCAAAATATTAGGGCAATGTCTGCATTCAGTTTAGATATTTACGGTTTCTAAATTACTAACAAGGTTTTAAGGATGCTTCACTCCGTAAGAGCAATTCAGTTCAGAATGTGTTTCTCAGACAAGAAAATTGCGAAGCACTGCAGTATTTGTTATTGGTATAATTTAACTGTCTTAATACGAAATGGAAATATTGTAAGTTTGAAGTGTAATGGCAAAGTGCTAATTTAAAAGATAGCTATAAAGGGGGAAATGTGAGTTATCCCAAGGAATGACAATGTATTTAGAGTGCCTATTATCCGAAAGAGATTTTTGAAAGAGCAATTTGCGTGACACCTTCATGGAAAATGAAAGGTATACAGATAGTTATAATAAGGCATTACAAGGGTTGCTATATAGTAAAGGGCTGTTAATAATAGTTAGTAGCTAACTCATCCTTTTCTTATCAGTTCTATTGGACGCATGACATAAACGTAACTATGATATTGGGTAATGGGAAGGATGAGCATAGAGGAAAAATACATTCATTCCGTTTTATTTTAACGAGTGAAAAGTTGGTTGAAGGAAGGAGAGCAGGAGAGGCTATATAGTCATGCAGTCTCTCTGTATAGAAAGTAGAGATAAGATATTATTATGGTTTATAAAATCGATGAGAAAATGTAACACGCTTGATTTTCTTTAGTTCTGCTTCGCCAGCGAAGGCTTAGCCACAGTATAAGTAGTAGGAGCTAGTAAGGCAGGCAGGAGCTAGATTACTATGTCATTATAGTAACTAGTGCATGGTTTTGGTTCTTCCAACCTTTTTCGTCAGAGATAGTTCATAAATCACGAGAACATATTTTGCAACTTTTTGTCCTCCCTCGCTTCGCTCTTAAATATTCTTTTCTCCTCCATTATGTGTAAGTATGAAAAAGGGATTTTACGTGAGGATGTTGTTGCGTGTACGTTCAAGATCTATGGAGCGTCCCTTCTTTTATTGTTGATTTGACTGTTGTTCGTCTCTTGAGAAGAGTGGAGTCTATCTAAAGCTGATGAAAAGGAAATCTATTGGTAGGGAGGGGACGACGGAAGGATTGAGGTGGAAGTCCGATACATTATTTGTTTCCCTGCTTTCACCGACGATGACGATGAGAAGTAAAATAGGCTTTGGACACATGCAGAGAGAACACAATAGGAGTCTAACCGAACTGAACTTGCAGCTTATGTAAATCTATAGTCTATACAGTCCAATATCTGCTTTGCTTATAGATAGGTAGCAACAGAACTACAGGGGAATTTATTTTATTTTTTGCTATACTACTTTCACTATTTAAATAAATACTCCATTTTTGGACTAGATAGCTCACCAAAATTATTTCACTTACTAAACTTTCACCAAAGAAAAAGGGAAGTGAAAGTTCAATTTGCGGGAAAATGCATGAAATATTTTAGACTCCTAGAATTTATTTACACAGTGAAAGTAAGTAGTATGGAAAAGGTACAAAAGTCACCCTGTATATTGACTTTGTCACCAAAGAACAAACTACCGATATATATTATAAATACAACTTTCTGTCTCAACATCTTTATATGTACACAGCGTATTTATGTCTGTGGCCTAGCTTTACATACTTATCCTTATTCATTGTTCGCTCTTTACCTAAAATAAAATACACTTCACTGATGTTGCTTTATGTAGAGATGTCTATCTGTCTGCCCTGTAAGTATATATATGCTAATGGAATATATAACTAGACACTCTTACCGTGTCCTGCTTGTTCAGCACACATTCAAAATTCAAATAGAAAATAAGCTGATGGAAGGGGACTAGAGAGAAAGGAAAGGAAATACATAAAATGAAAATGCATTCAACTCCCTCACATTACAATTCGGCTAAATTCTACAGAATAGCAATATTCTGCACTTGCATACCTTTTACTCTCATAGCTGCTCACCTTTCTGTAGTTATATCTACATACGTTGCAGAATGTTGAAAAATGATAACTAAAAGACTATGAATACGAATAGGCTTCAGTTTCTGTTAAGACCACCGATACGTTGTATTTTTGGTGTGTGTGTGTGTATATATAGGAGCCATATAGGTATCTGTATGTGTAATAATGTATTATATTGGTGCTTTCGTACATACAGAATTTTATTGCTTAGCCATGCGAATGCTGGAAATGCTTTTTAGATTTTATATCTGTAGTTTAGGTGGCTAGGTGTCTACTTTCACCATTTGACTTTCAAAGGGCAAGAAATGTAGTCCCATTTTCTATTATGTTCATAAAGTTTCCTTTTCTCACTTTATTTTCATCGATATTTACCCCTAGGCATACTTAACTTTTTTCTAAGTGCCTGTAAGGGATTTATGTCCTATTCCACATTCTCCATCTATTAATTCTAATAGAGAAAATGAGTATACGTTAGCGTATCTATTACTAAACTTCTATATTCACTATTGTATAGGTTCTCTAATAATGTTACAACCTTCGTGGTACTTATTGTTATCACCTTGAAGAAATAATAAAATAAAATAAATACATCATTAGATATGCCGAAAGTGTGCGCTAGTAGATAAAAGACACCTACATAAACATAATCTACTTATAAAGTTTATGATAGCAAAAGGACATTAAGGGGCTGTCTATAAAATAATATCTAATGAAGAGTTAAAGTTTGATTACATTGTGTATATAGGTATTTAAAAAAACGATTCATATATCTTACACAGATGTATACTAGAAAATGTGCATAAAAGTCTGTTATTGTAAGTATAGGCATCCCGATTCGTAAATTGAGATTTCTGTAGTGCTTTATAAGATATTTATTAGATACACATAGTTTGGAATTGTATACAGTATATATCACTGCATTGTGTAAGTATGTATGTATATAAACGTGGGAATGATGGGAAGCTGGAAGGGAGGAGCTAGGAAACATTTGCAATTTTAATGTCAGCTGGAGACAGATTCCAATTGCCGAGTTTTTGGAGCATAGAGTTTAGGAAGAGAGAGAGAGAGAGAGAGAGTGGGTGAAGTGAAGTGCCCTTACTTTCTAAAGACTCTCAATCTGAAAGCGATTATAGTGTCACACATTATATTCTACGTAGGAGTCACACATCTGTTGTGGATGCAGTGAGAAATTTACTTTCTTTGCCAGTAGAAACACTGCTGTGATAGACTAGCATTTAGAAACTCAAACTTGCGCTTCTGTGCCCATTATGGCATGACTAGGAATTGAAAGTAGAAGCAGAAAAGAGAAATAGAAGAAAAAGAACTACTCCCCACTATCAAGGAGTGTTAACTTCACGCTGAGACACTTAGCTGACGCTGCACAATCCTCCACGCTCTCTCTCTCTCTTACGTTCCTATGTAGAGTAGAAGGCTAAATAATTGTCAAAATTAAAATTTCTTAATTTAAAACGAAGAGATACATATAGGCTGCTCTCGACGACGAGCTATGCTGAAACCTGCACGTGCACTCTACCTAATAACAGAGAAAGTAATAATGCCCGCTGTTCCCATTCAAAAGTTAACACAAATTTAATCCCTACTTTCCTATTTTTAGTGGCCTCGTTTACCAAAAACTTTTTACTAACTTACAGAAAGTTAACCTTAAGCAAAAAGGTTAACTTTGTCCACGTGATATTATATGCCACTGTGTTTCAAGTACCTAATATTCCTTCAAGAATGCATCTCACAAAAAAAGGTACATATACCTAAATACTTGTACTTTATGCAAAAGGAGTTCTGTTAGGCAGTATTGCATAATAGAAAACCCAAATGAATGTGACAGGGGATAACAATAAACTATGTTCAACTTGATGTTTGGATTTAGATCTTATGGGAATTGGGACTGTCATCCACAGCTCGATCAATAATACAAATTTCAATTTCTAGTAACAAAACACAACTGTATAAAATTGTAAACTCATTTTTACCAATTTCTCAGGTGTAATAAAATCGAATTATTCTGTGAAAAAGATGCAAAATTGTTTTTTGAAAAGTCTTTTATTTAAAGACATTCTTATGAATATCAGCATTTTGCCTAAAATTTTCCGTAGTGCCGATACGAATAATGTGGTGCAAACAGAATAATAATTGAAAAAAGCGATTGCGGCAAGGATGAAACGTTAGTTTTGAAATACAATAATAATGTCGGTCTTGCACGTTTCAGAGAAGTCATTTTATCTATCTTAAAAGGAAATAAATCTTGTAGAGGGTGACATTTGGATTTATGTTTTATTTGGAGTGAGAATGTGTAGAGGAAAAAGAAAAAAGGGATACAGTGCTGTAGACATATGTAATGTCTGAGTTTAGCACGATCTGCTTAGGTACAGTAGTGAAGACGTTATAATTTGTACATGAAATATACAGCAATTTCTTCCTGCTGAGAGTAGAGAAAAGGAAGAGAGAGAGATAAATGTTGTATATGAAGTGAGAAGGGAGGAAGGCATAAGTATTGTTAGGAGATTTTTATACGAGGCGAAAGTGCATCGGGAAGGGCTGTCACCTACTAGTTATGGCCTACCCTGTACTAGTTAGAAGATTTAAACTGTAGTCTAAAAGTGTAACTGTAACGCATAAAGGAAAAGGGAATAGTACTAAAATGAAACCAGAACTGTCTATTGTCTGTGTCTTGTTAGTTTACTAGTTTTGGCTTTCCTTGAAGGGAGAAAAGCAGATTGCCGTTTTGCTTGAGTTGCAATTTTGGTCGTTACGCCTCGGCTGAGAAAGATGGGATTGGATAGGAAAAGGAAAATTGAGTCGTGAAAGGAATATATGTGGCTCCAATGAATTTCTACATGGTAATAATATGAAAGCAACCAATATATATACGACCACCAACATATTATACTACTACAAATCTGCCCTTTACTTTCATTCACAACTACTGTTTACGTTGGAAAAGCATAAATGTTCCCTACTCTTTCATTAGCTCAAGACGTTTAAAGAGCCTCTACACAAAAGACTACTGTAAATATTATACTTATTATTATAGTCAACTCGTATAGCATGAAACTCTTATTTAGAATGTTTGCTGAACATATTGTAGCCCAAATTAAAGAATCTACTACTATGAGTAGATTCAAGGCAAGACTCAAGACTGCGTGAAAGTAATAACGAAAATTGAATTAGTATCCGACCGACCATGTGAAGCAATTGCATTTGCAAAATTCTATACAATCACGACCACTCACCATGCCTTGTTACACATAAATTTATACATAGAACATTATGACTATCAGATACAACAGCATCATACGGCTATATCTATACGGGTCGCTACCTATATTTATAACGACAAATATCAACATGCATATAATCATTAGAATGATAAATGATTCGAGATTTCTCTTGTGTACATTGCCAAAGTGTTACCTTGTCTTGTAGAATAATTATTCTTCCAATTTTCTTTCTGCAGTTCCTACAGTCATTAAATACCTCTCAACTGTAACACTCGAACTTTGTTCGACCGTCACCTTTTCTTTATTCTATTTACTTATAAACAAAAATAATGACACTCGTAATTAATATATACTTAAATCCCATGCTAATGAGGGGAAATCTGTTAGTTAGGAAGTATTTGTGGAAGATAAGTGAAAGTTTCATAAGCAGTCGGCAATTTCCTGAAGCCAGATATTTTCTGTCATTCTCATTACACCTGTGATGATTAAGGTATTTTAAAATAACATTTCCAATACAAAGTAAATTAAATAACTTATTTGCTACACTTTGAAAATGAATATTTTCCTCTAAAACTGTGAAATCTTACCGACAACGTTTTGAATCGAAAGCACAAACTAAGGGAGATTAACAATCTGCAATATAGTAAAACCATAAAACTTTCGTTTATGGAGGGCAAGCTTTAACTACATGAACATGACATAAAAGCCGAATACGGGTCGTGCATAATATGTGCTTTCGTCTTAAGTACACAAATTAAAGAAGGGAAAAGCTTTGTTGAATGATGTTCTCAAGTACTACTTTGCTTTTACTATCTGTAGAAATAATAATTTATCATTTGGCCAAGGAATTGAGTGAAAACGTTCTTTATTACAGTTGTATATCCTGTAATCCGAAGTCATCCGCCTTGGAATTATCATGCTGTAATGGTCATAAATACATTGCCAAACTATAGTACAATAGCGACAAGTGAAAACCGCTGCTATAATACTACTAGTGAATAGTTATACATGTAAAGATAGTTCTAGACGTTTTAGCTTTCTCTATTGTGCACAGGAGATTGCAATAATGTCGACAAGTTGGTAATAAATGTTGAAAGTAGTCTTGGTGTCTTTAGTTACATAAAGGAAAGATTTTATGGTTCTTCGATTCCTAAATAATTTGTTGGATATTCCAGACTGTTCGAAGATCACAACGAGCTGTTGGACCTTTTCGAAAAGTTTTCAACGGCGAGAACAAAAGAGCAGCAAGAGGAAAGCTTGGAGTTGGCCGAACATGCATCAATGGTCATGAACACATTAGATAACGCCATTCGGTCCCTTGACAATCCAGATTCGTTCGTCCAGTTCCTCGAGCAGGTTGGCGCCACTCATCGCCGTATTCCTGGCTTCAACAAAGACTACTTTTGGGTATGCCTCACTTCTACCCAATAATTCTAAACATAGCATATAACATTATAAATATCCCCCAGAGGCACTTTCTTTTCATACTTTCTTTTCGTACGATTTAAAAAAGAATTCTAAGAACATCTCGAAGTATGATGAGTACTTGACGGGTAATCCGTTTAAAGATAAATATTTAAAAAAATCAACATAACATTTGGAATATAAGAAAGCATTGGTTATTCTAGTGATTTTCATTTGAATTCTATTACTAGTATATACAATGGTATGACCATTTGCGATACATTATGATATATAGTACATGCACAATTGAGACCGATTTTGGTACCGTATTTATGTTGATGAAAATCAAAACGAACATTAGCATGCAATATTTAATATTTTCATCCGTTTGCATAAGGGTAACAAGTCACCACCACCCGATACCAAAACCACCCCATAACCAAAGCCACCCGGGGATACCACCACCCGAGAGACTACCATCCGGGGAGACTACCACCCGATACGATAAGAAATACTTTGATGTTATCGCCTAATTTACCCCAAAAAGGGGCAGCATTCCCCACCCACA